>JASDQU010011778.1:19493-31941 GCA_032191745.1 Picea mariana
AGCATTCGTGTTCCAGCAGTCGTGTTCCAGCAGTCGTGTTTCAGCATTCATGTTCCAGCAGTCGTGTTCCAGCATTTGTGTTTCAGCATCTACGTTTTAGCATCTGAGATTCAGCATTTGTGTTTCAGCATCTACGTTTTAGCATCTGAGATTCATCATTTGTGTTTCAGCATTTGCGTTCTAGCTTCTATGTTCCAGCATCTCTTGTGCGTGTTCCATAAGCCAACTGATTGCCATCAATGACAACCTTGACCGTCTGCGTCATCTATGCTGTAGCCATATTTCCAACATTATTCTCTTCTTCTCATGTTTATATTGATCCCTTGTTGGTCTGATTTCATTTCCCGTAACTCAAGATATGATTGTTTGAAGTTTTCATATTCAGTTCTTCATATGAATCCAGGTTCCTCGTGTGTTTTTCATTTTCAATCCCTTTTTTCTCTCAATCTTCCATTACTCTGCATCCTATCCTATTCTCCTCTCCTCTATCTTTCCATCGAGTTATTTCTAGCTTGATTTCATTATTTGTTGCTCCATATTTGTTTGTTTGAAGTATGCACAATCCATTTCCCCTAAAAATTTGTGGCTTGATGTTCTCTGCAAATTATGAGACTTTATGTCACTTTAATCACCATAATACCTCTATCATTGCATTCCTATACTCGATACCTTTCCAATGCGGTATCATGGGATCAATTTTGACACTTGTAGCCCAAGATATGGTCGTTTTAAAAATGTTGTCTGAATGATATTTTGGGAGAGTTGGTCGAATTGGTAAAATTTGTTGGGTCGGGAGATCAGGTCGAGAAAATTGGTCGATGACAGGAGATTGGGTCGAAGGATCGGGTTGGGAGGTCGGGTCCTAGGATCAGGTCTACAAAAATAGTTGGTGTTTGGATATCGGGTCAGAGGATCCGGTCAAGAGGTTGGGTTGGAGGATCCCATCAGAAGGTCTAGTTAGAGGATCCGATTGGTAAAATCAATCGTCGTCGGAAGATGTGATCGGAAGATTTGTATCATTTTGGTATGGATGAATTCCGATGATGAAGAGGGATCCAAGATGGAATTTCGACCCGATGGGCCAGGTGGCAGGTGCCATGTTAGCATCCATGTTAGTGTGACATCATATGGAACCAATGACATGAGACCACGTGGAAGTGAGGTGGAAATGGATGGATTTGGCTTAGGAAACTTTGGGAGACCATAAATTTCAATCTGGAACTTGGAGTTAAGTATGGTTACACCCATTGGAAATCTATCGGAAATTAGAATCCAATTATGAGTTTTAGTTAGATAAAATAATATAATAAAATAGATGGAAATATCGATAAAAAAGAGGTAGGATAAAAGGGGAAGAAGATTAAAGGATTCCTCCACATGCATCTCAAAGATGGAGTGATTGTGAAGAAAGGGTATCATGCTAACTTACTTCTGCAATCAAATAAAGGGACAAAATCAGTTATGTGATTAAAAGGACATTCACCCATACATGAGAAACATTATATTTCCATGCCTTTAAGAATAATTATGAATAATTGTATATTTTGAAGGACATGAAAAGGAAAGGTCTATTGAAGGAAATCATCTATGATACAAATTAAATAACTATCATGATAGTTGCATGCATATAATCTCCAATACATAGGAATGATTAGTGACCTAATGAATAAAGTTAAGAGTCATCCAATATATGAGAGTATAAAGATGAATATGTTAAGCACCATATGCTAGAAAAAATTGAATAAGTCATCCATGAAAATGATCGACAAACTACATCAAACTCATCCAAGACATGTACTAGATCATCAAACCTTACAGAGATATAAAATCATTAAACATTTGGGAAACTGTATAAGGTAGGAAGACAATGTGTCGATGACTCATACAAATTTCAACGAGGCATCATAGGTAAAATAAGATTCATGAAGACATTTGAAATCATAAGATCAAAAGAGATAATAAACCTTCATCAAGCAACCATCAGTCAAGAATAAACCTCAAATTCCTCAAAGTAGGCAAATAAATAACATTAGGCTCAAGCGGTAGAGGATTAGGCAATAGGATTGAAATTTTATTAGGGGGACCTTTCCTTTCACTTGTAAAATAAAAAGTAAAGGGGGGTTTTTGCGTCCACAACACAATGGGAGATAATGATCTTTGGAGAACTGGATATGATTCCTTTGAACATGTAGTGATGCCCTTCCTACTGGAAACTCATGGATATCACACATAAATATATGTTGATGGGACCTAATGTCTGTAACCATTCAACACCCATGAAATTGTCACAACAACCCATTTCTATAACAAACATGTGGGTTTTCAAAGAATAATCACCTATTTGAAGAAATGCATTTTCACAATGACCACCACATTTCATGGAACCTCCATGACCAATCATGATGTAGAGGTTGTTACCAACATGGATGTATAAATGTGTTTCATGGGATATTGTTGGTCTTCTATTACCTACTCTTGTGTTAGTCTTACCCTCGCATATTGACCTTGGTTCAGATTTAGTAAGATATCGACCCCTCTGGTAAAATAGAAGGCAACACAAAACATAGAGTGTATTGTGTAGTCTCACCCGCGATAGCTCTATGGGTGGCTGCAATACTCAGGTGTTTGCAACTTGAGACTGAGCAAGATTTGTGGTTGTGATCCATAACCTTTATTCATTCCCTCTAACATCTATTTATAACATTCATTTTATGCATGCATGTGGAAAACCAGATCTACTTGGTGCTTCATTTATCTAACATTCATCAATTAATAAGACATAAATATGAATTCATTCATTCAAATAACACAATATTACCGTGGTTCACCCCCTCATGGGATACTTCCACAAAGATTTGGCTCTCAAGATTTATTATAAGTTAGAAAGATATCACGCTGTGTGTGGTTACAATCTTTGTTCTTCCTCTCTCCCACATGTTCCTCGATCCCTGTGAGGCAGACTAGATTGCACTAGTCTCCTTAGCCTGCGATATATCCACCGAGGTCAATTCACTCACTCCTTCCTTATCTCACCAGCTAAATGAGTCATATTGTTCTTGTAGTTATCTCTTTGTCCCTCCCTCTATGTGAGTCCTCTCTATATTCTCTCTTACACACACTCTCTATATCCTCCCTCTTCATTGCCTAAGTCCTACTTATTTATATCCTCATCTCACCAGCCATTACAATGCATTAAAAAAACCCTAACCCTAGCGTTGTCAGGTCTTCCTTGCATGGGAACTTCGCCTGCTTCTCTTACACATGCTACTTTTCCTTCCATTTTTCTTCTGCATGATTTTCATCCAAAAATGGCCTTACTTCCTAGCTAGGCCTACCTCCAATAGGCCCCGAACACTAACATGTGGCTCGTCCTGAGCCACTTAAACCTTGTTTGCCTCTTCAATCTCTTCTACGAGAGCCTGTAACTTATATGTGAGTTCCTTTTCTTATGTTTCAGTATGCACGGTATTCTCCCTGAGTGCATCCAATACCTGTATTGGAATCTCATCACTGATCATCTCTGCACACTCTTCCTGAGTTTGTGCCATGTTCTTATTTGCATCATCTTCCTACGCAATGACCTATGCTTCCCTCTCTTGGAGCAGTTCCATTTGAGATTGGTGCTCCTTATTCTATGTTTTTGTGGCTATGAGTTCCGCATGTATCTTCTTCATATCTTGTTTTCCTTTGATGTGATTAGCAATTAGCATTGTCTTCTACCTCTGCTTGAGGTCTTGGATAACTGCGTTTATCCATTCTTCCTCTTGGTCCCATTGTTGGACCTGTTGATCCTCTTCCAACTTCATCCATAGTTGCATTGCCTTCTCAAAAAAAGTAACTGTCGCGTGGAATTGTCTCTCCATCTCCTTTATCTATGCTTTTTCCTCCTACTTCCTCTGCTTGTTCACCATCAGGAGAATGGTAGGTACGAGCTTCTCCCAGATGTGCTATATCTCCTTCCTGTATTGATTGATTGTTTGCACAATTTGATCAATCTTCTACATCGCTGTGAGCTCTTTTGTCTGTGCATTCTTTGGAATTTTCTCATAAGCTACAACCAATCCCTGCGCCATCCTATTCATTCATTCCTTATCCTCTTTGATTTTGAGCTTGTCCTGCTCGAGTAACAATTCCAACGCATCTCGACTGTCCTTTTTTTTTTGCAGTTTCTCTATGTCTATGCATGCACGCGACTGTACCTCCTGCGTGACACTGACTTGTAGTTTATACAAGGACTTGGTTGGTATCTACGTCATTACCAATTGTATTTGGGAAAAATCCTTCAAGGGTGTCTGCCCCAGGATTTCATCCATGCACAACATGTTGGGTGTGATGTGAAATGTTGAGCTTGGATTTTCTATCATCTGGATCTTATCCTACTCTCTTGATCTATCCTCGGCTCATGCCTGCGATGTTGTTGAAGCTAATTCTATTCCTCTTTTGAATCTCTATGCTTCTTTGATTTTCTCAAGGATCTACCTCTTGTGTAGCATCTCATCCTGCATCCTATCCCTTTGGTGTTGTGCTTCATCAAAGTCCTCTATTGTATGATCTTGGACCATTTGGGCTACGATATCCACGTCATCCTTCGTGATCGTCTATTCTGGTGGTGTTCTGTGCAACTTAGATTTATTATGTGCACCTCCCATTTGTATGACTAGCCTCTTGGTCTAGCCTTGCTCCTGTTGAGTAGCACTTGATGTGCTTCCCTGTGTAGTCTCAGTTAGTTTCTCAAGTTGTTGTGGCACCTGGGTGTTGTTTTTCTTCCCCGCCTGGGTTCCTTCCTTGGACACAACCCCTTTCTTCTGTTGCACCTTGTTATAACTTGTCCTTGGCTTCTTGGGAACCCTTATCTATTCTGCAGGTGTTTTTTATTGCCTTGCCTCTGCCTCTGTGTATGTGTTCATCTCTTGATTCAGGAATGGAATCCTCCAGAACTCATTCCAATCCTTTATGGCCATCTCTACGTCCTTCTCCTTAATCCAGTAGTGCAGTTGTAGCCATTGATTGTCGAGATCCTTCCATGCCTGGATCCACATTGCATGCCTAGTTTCTTTGAAGTTGGATATGCCCTGATACTGTGCGACCATTTCCGGTGTAACCCACCAAGTATTAGCGATGCTCTCCTGTAGTTCGTTATGATATTCTTCGAATATGGATGCATTCATCTTTCTATTATTGGGGTCTGGAGCGTGCCCCAACAATCAGTATCACATTATGTGGAAAGGATTGGGTCTTTTGGCAAGTAATGAATACTTACATGCCTTCCATCCGATCAAGGCAATCAGGATGACTAGCCATGAATAGTGAAATTATGTCCCCAGGTCCTGCGCACCCTTGTAGTCTTCCAAGAACATATTCAACAAATACGGGGCCCAACTGAGTGTGGTGCCATCCGCACATTGTGTTGCAACTGCGATAACCACAACAGGGACTTCCTCCTTGCAAAATTTCCTGAGTAACTTGCATTCCATGATTTTTGTGGAAAATATTGTCGCTACTTCACTAATACACTTGATTATGATTCCACGTGACCCCCTTTCTATACCATACTTCTTCTTCATTTCCTCGACCAATGCCTTCTCCTTATTCTTTTCCTCAAGGAACTACGTGGGTGTCTCTCCCTGTGATGGCAGCCCTGTGATGTATGTGATGAGCTCCACATCTATTGAGATGATTAGTTCCAGCCACAAGTATCCTCCATGGGTGAATTCCATTAGGTGCTTGATGCAGTTGTTTGTGTGTTGGCCCCTCCCAAAGTGCGGTATGTCCAATAGGCCTAGGATCCTAGTTCTGGCTAGTCTGACTACCCACTAGATTAGTTGGTTAATTGGTTCGCCAAAGGGTCCTATATCCACAGTCTCTAGATAAACTTTATTGGAAAAATCCAAAAACTTTTTTGTGTCTGTCACATCATGGTATGTGTACCACAATTTCTTGACATGGCCTAACATATTTCTTGTGATACGTACCCCTTCCAGAATGTGCGATTTTTATGGGATTAATCGGTAAATGTGGACATAAACAGATCTCCCTAAATCAACCTAGATATAGAACAAAACATAACTTAATATGATGCTTTCCCTAAGCTCTAACTATTCAGTTTACTAGTTATCAAGAGATAGGAAACATACCATTTAAATGTTGCTTCCTCTTGCCATTGTCATCCTAGCTCCACTCTGGTGCTCCTATGATTTTGAATCCAAAAGGGAACAAAATCCAACCAAAGTGAAAGCAATCCAATATACTCAACAAGAACTTATGCATGTGATCAAGGAATCATACAATAAAACAAGACAAGTTTTATGGGAAAGAAACATATCACTGTATTATATTAAAGTGAAAGTGGAGATTACGACCAAAGCCTTGATGTCACAAGGTCCCATTTCGATGGCCCTATTCTCCAAGACACACACTTTCTCCAACCTTGAATGAAGAAGATCCACAATGACTTGATGAACTGAAATGAAGCTCTCAAGTATGAGTTGAAGTAGAATTCCTCATCCAATTCTTAGCCTATTCAACCTTAACCTTGCTTTGCTTAACCTTTTCCATGAAATATCCCTCTTTATATAGGGAAAAGAGAGATGGTTTGCAGAGATTAGGATGATCCCACCAAATCAGAAAAGCGAGTAAGATCCAAACCATTCGTACGCCACCTCATATTCTACAATATCCCCTTCTAGAACTTTCGTGAAGTTTTGACTTGTCCTTGGATTTTTACATCGTCGCACCCTAGATATAGTGAAGGTTGCAGAGACTTCGTAGTACAACTCTATATTAGAAAGCAACGATCAGGCGTCGTCACACCCTGTGCCTTTTGCAGCCTGCGATGACCTTATTTAATAGGGTTTTTGAGAGGAGAAATCTAGTCACTTTCCTCATGGAAAAAGACTCTTTTTGGGAATATGAACACATCTTTGTCAATGGATCACTGGGGTGACCAAAATAATGTGTAATATAATTCTCCCCAAAGTATGAGGCTGGAACCCGTGACAGCAGAAATACTTTGTAGAATGTGTGTGTCGGAAATAAGGAGCGCACCGATCGAGAACCTGCAAACAGTCAAGCATCAACATAATAATATAGCATTATCTGAGGTAGGCATTCCCATACTCAGATTGAAAAATTTCAAGAAAGTCATGGCCACTAAATATACACTGTGGATCCATGTCATTATGAATCGACATAGCCACTAAGAATACACTGTGGATCTATGCTCTAAAGAATTCAAATTCGGACATAGCCACGAGACATACAAAGTGGATCTATGTGTCAATAGAAATCATGAATACTCCATCGCAACCTGGACCAAAATGGTATGATCCAAGGTCTTCATTTCCTTCATCCTTAATTATGAATCTAACCTTGTGATTACAGGTGCTAAAGTCGAACATGGTAGACACCACTTGATTACCGGTCATTAATGAAAACCGTTAACAAGTGAGAGGGAAATTACCATTGATGTCAATGACTCCCAAGGTACCCCAGTACAATCCAATGAATGTGAATAAATGAGTTGAAGTATAAAACTCGATGGAATCTTCCAATCAAGGGTCAATGATGTGAACCCATTGTTGAAAGCAAAGAAACCTGCCATTGAGGCATGCAGGCTCTAAGGTACTGAATTATTTCTAATTCTAGTTCTTGGATAATGAGTTGAAGTCGATAGGAAAAGGCTCATCACAAGAGGGAATTAATGTATCCCCCATCAATGACATGAAATAAGTAACAGATTTGAAGTAGATCAAAGTATGAGGCGATTTGAAACTGACATTGGGAAGGTTGACATGGTAGAAAATTTATAACTGTGGATGGCCGACTCAATAGAAGTCTTGTTTAGGCTGGACTTCTCTTGAACATATGAAGGACACGACAATGGTATTGGAAGCATTGACTCAAGGAGGACCCAACATATGGACATGCGGATGTTCAAACGAGAGACAAATGGATTTCCCAACCCAAATACAATGATGAAGGGGGGTTTCATGTTCAAGAGAGACTATTACTGCCACTAACATGGATATAGAGACACATTTCTTTCCCAATTTTCCGCCACCATTTGTGGTGAGTACCTCTTTATTTTTACGCAAGATTGAGGAGGATAACATATGCTTGATGATGTAAGCTCATCCTTCGGATGAGCCCCTCAAACTATATTTAACAAACCCTAAGAAGGAGTGGTTCGGTCCCATATGGATCTTTCGATGTTTGTTTAACAAGTCCAAAGAGAGAAAAATCAGGGGTTTTCATGTTTAAAGAGTCTGAAAAATACTTAAAGAGAACTCCATAAGTTCCTTTATTGTAAATTAATCTGATGAGACCGAAAAAGTGATAACCCACCACTCATCAAATGTTTTCTTCAAATATTTTTATGAGCGTGAAAACAACAAGGTCGCTCAACAATCTTTTCATTTTTACGGAGCATGAAAAGAGCGTAAAGGATACTCCATAGGTTTCATTTTTCATGTTACCATTATGAGTCTGTACAAGTGATAAAACTATACTCTGTTACATTCTCATTATTTACAAGCACGAGAAAGAACAAAAACTAAGCGCAGAGGTTTTCCTGAAAAACCCTAAAAGGATTTGTACATGCGACAAATGTATAAAAAAAAAACAAGAAGCGTATCCTTGTTCAACGTTTAACTCCTAGAATTTTTATCTGCAAAAATAAAAACTTGCAAAGTCGTTAGGACTTTAGGGTTTAGATGAAACATATAAAATAATAATAAATACAAATGAAAAAGTGAAAAAATCAATAAAAATGGGTAAAAACTTCATTTCACCATTCCATTTTTCATTTCACCCAAACCTTGTTCAAAAACCCCCTTTTTACCTCGATCTTCCAATGTGGATTATGGAGGGAGAAAACGATCATTTGATGAACCGTCTCCATAGAACATGTAATTTTCTTCTCTTTCAACTTTCCATGGATTAAAATTTGTTTTTCCTTGGTTAGAAATAGACTTTTGAGTTAACTTTCTTAGGGTAGCTATGCACGGAGATCGTCGCAAGCATCCTATATTGGGCCCTGCGACGATGTAGGGTCATTGCAAGCAACCCTATAACCGGCCTGTGATGACTCCACACTATGCATATGCCATGGCCTATGACGTGCACAACCCAAAAAGTTTTTAAAGATGAAAATGGCAATAAAAATTCTCTAGGGAAGAAGATAATGATGCTAATCTCTCTTTATGGTTCCATTGCAGGTTTTCCATGGTAAAAATGTTGGAATGGCGAGAGAGAGAACACAAGCCAAAAGAATACTTTGTTGGAAATTACCTGGGAATAGTAATGGCCCTCCGGCACTATGGGTTGTTAAAAGTTTTCAAAATCGAGGGTACGAGGGCCCGACTAAGATTACTCGAGTACCTAGTTCACATTTGGGATGTGAACGAGCAAGAGTTTCATGTGGGTTCTCACATTCTTATGATATATATTGAGGATATCTACTTCTTAACTGGTTTATCTCACCGTGGGTCCCGAGTAAAACTTACAGGTAGCAGGGGAGGCGACGAGCCTATGAACCATTATATCAGTGCACATTGTGTGCTAGGTACTCAAAAGAATAGCGGTAAATTTTCTATAATAGATGTCTGAGACTTGCCTCTACAGACCATCCTTTATACCATCACATGCATGGCAAGGAGTGCAGCTCCCAATATGGATCTTCAGAGCTATTTTCAGTATGGGTTGGAGTGTATGGAGACCCTATTTTTCAATTGGTGTGAAGGGGTTCTCAAAGGTATGAAAAAACAACTGACCAAGTGCAGGAGTGGTGAGCTAAAACAGTTTGGATATAGGTCGATCTTGGTATCCTTCTTCCTAGAGAGATTCCCAGTTTTTTGATTATAGGTAGAGTGGGGTATACCTGCCCCACAGGATCCGAGAATGAAGAGGTGGGTCGACCTCATGGCATGACATGCAGTCGGTCCTATCGTTAGATATAACAATGTTTTCTTCGACTGGTTGAGAACTCATATGCTCATGGTCAATGACTATGCATATGCTGGGCTGGACTTATGAGACTATCTAGACTTAGCTCTTCCTAAAGGTTTCCAATGGGGGCACATAGCTAAGAAGGACATTTTTTTTATATGATGTTTTTGTGATTTTTAATAATATAAAATGTTTTTTATGTTGTTTATCTGATGACTAATGAAACTCTCTTTGATGATACAGATGTGGGACCTTACCGACCTCCAGGTTCATCCCCTATCTAGAGGCGAGGGGAGAGAGGTGATGTAGTGGGAGTAGCTACTGTTGACTATGAGACCATAGAACAAAACCTAGAGGGGCTCACAATGAAAATCCCAGATGCCTCTATCGATGATGTCCCGAGGCATTACCAGTGCCACACAATGGGTGTGTCTACTTCCGTCGGTCGACTGCTCTGTAGAGTAGCATGGGGATTTTCATATTATAGCGAGCATCATCCTTGATTCTCTATTGTATATGAAGCCATGTGCTTCACATTTTTGATATTTTGGTCTTTAGACAAAAACACTTTTTGTAAAAACTTTTATCGTTATATATATATGAGGTTTCTACCGGCTTACTTGTTGTATATACAAAGTGTGATTGGATTTTATAAATGTCTCAAATGTTTGTCTAACACATAATTAGCCAATGCATCTGTTAATGTATTTAGACATCTAGGAAAGTGTTGATATTCAATGTAATCAAAATGACATTCCAAGAGGTGAATTCGTAAATATACCCTTAACAACGTAGGACTTCGGATAGAATACACATTACTCAACTGTAGGACCACTAACTGTGAATCCATTCGTACAAAAAGATGATGGATTCCAAGTGAAACAACATCGTCCATTAATTCGATGACAACACTGTATTCTGCAATATTGTTAGTTGCACGACCAAGGCAAACACCATGTAGACTAATCAATTCATCTGTAGGTGCATAGATTTCCCAAGCAGTAGATGCTAAGTTTTGAGTACTGTGACTAGCACCATCGACGAAGACAATGTAGGGTAGTGAATAAACCAACATATGGAAACCAAGAACAACACAAGGTAATCATCTAAAGGTCGAAACCAAACAACAAAAAAGAACACAAGAGTATTATACACTAAAATACAAGCACTCATGCAAAAATGACTTAAGAATAGTAATTATTTAAGTAAATCCCCTTTTTCGGTTCACTCACAAGGATTCCATCATAATCAACCAGCTCATAAGCTCCCTTCTCCAATACTCATTTGAAAATATAAGGACCCCTCCACATGGGCTCAAATTTACCAACCCCTAGCAGATCACGATCTTGCTCATAAAGGAGAACTAGATCACCTTCAAAAAAAAACATGTGGCTTGACATGTTTTTCATATTGGGATTTAACACGTTTATTTTGAGTTTCAATAACTAAGGCAGCATCGCGACGGGTTTCGTCTAGTTGCATCAAATACAAAAGACGCTCCTCTTCAGCAGAGGTGTTAGGGATAATTTCAACGGCTAGTTTCAAAGATGGTATTTCACATTCAATCGAAAAGATGGCTTCAATACCATAAACTAACTGGAAAGGTGTAAATCCCATGGAAGACTTAACGAATGTCTGATAGGCCCATAATCTTGAGAACAACATCGTGTGCTAATTTGTCTAATGAAGTCCTATCATTCGTCGAAGCATGGTAGTGAGAACCTTGTTGATCACTTCAACCTGGGCATTGGCCTATGGATAGGGGGTTGAGTTTTTGTTGGGTATGTGTTATATTCTTTGCATGTGTGTGTGTGTGGGTGCGTCAGATACGACAACTGCGTCTGACGATCCCTTCACCTAGAGCTCTGTCGTTGCGCCGGGCGCTTCCTAGGGGGGTCCCAGGGGGGGGAAGGTATGCCCCCCCCTGGATACGTGCAGCGTTCGGGGCAGCGCCCCGAAATTTTTTTTTTGGGGGCGGTTTTTGCTATTTTTAGCGGATTTTGCTATTTTTAGATGATTTGTAAATTAATCCCGGATTAAGGGATTAGGGTTTTGGTATCTACGGAATACCTAAAAACATTGTATATATTGTATGGCGAATGGTGAAATTCGATATAATGAAAAGAAGAAAGGGTTTCCCGGTTGAGGGTTTCCGGTAAAAATCTCTGTGTATTTTGTGTATAAGCCATTGATTAATTTTTGTATTGCTTTAGAATATATATGCATTGCTTTACTTCGCAGGTTTAAAAATTACATGTGGTATCAGAGCACGTTTTTGGCTTCAGAGGGACCCCTTTGTTGCTGAGGGTTTGGCTCGGTCTTGACAGATCAAGTTTATCTTGGGTCTATGATAAACCTGGGTTCAGTGGGAGATTTTTCAAAGGAGATTCGAGCAAAGTAAGAGGAATGGTGAGCTCATCTAGAATCGAGATAGAGAAGTTCAATGGTAAAAACTTTGAGCTATGGAAGCTCAAGATGGAGGACCTTCTTGTAGACAAAGAAC
>JASDQU010011778.1:58264-72013 GCA_032191745.1 Picea mariana
ACAATTCTTTGTGGTCAGGATGCCGCGGATTGTTCTGACTAGTACAAGAGTGGATGATTTACTAGATGAAGTTCAGGAACTGCTGGAAGAGTTCGTTGACATTATAGTGGGTGAATTACCTCATTCGTTGCCATTGATGAGAAGTGTGAGTCATCATATTGATCTCATACTAGGAGCTAGTTTTCCAAACAAAGCCACGTACAGGTTGACGCCGCAAGAAAATGAAGAAGTTAAAAGGCAAGTCCAGGAATTATTGGACAAAGCTTTGGTCAGAGAAAGATTGAGTCTGTGTGTTGTTCCAACAGTACTCAGTCCGAAGAAAGATGGAGGTTGGAGGATGTGTATTGATTCAAGGGAGATCAATAAGATAACCATCAGGTACATATTTCCATTGCCAAGGATGGATGATCTGATGGATTACTTGAGTGGAGCAAAATACTTTTCAAAGATTGATTTGAAAAGCAGATATCACCAGATTCGCATGAGAGAAGGCGATGAATGGAAGACAGCATTCAAAACAAACGAAGGATTGTATGAATGGCTTGTTATGTCGTTTGGCTTAACAAATGCGCCAAGTACCTTCATGAGGTTGATGAACGAAGTCCTGAGGGAGTTCATTGGGAATTTCATCATTGTGTATTTGGATGACATACTGATTTACAGTAAATCAGTCGCAGAACACTTGAAGCATTTATCTACAGTGATGCAGAAACTACAACAGGAGAAGTTGTTGATTAACATGAAGAAATCTTCATTTATGAAGACAGAGCTCATTTATTTGGGATTTTTTATTTCGGCAAATGAGTTGAGGATGGATCCAGATAAGGTGGAAGTGATCAAGAATTGGCCATCACCGAGGAATGTATTCAAGGTGAAAAGTTTTCATGGTTTGGCCAGTTTCTACCGAAAATTCATCGGGAATTTCAGTGGAATCAGTGTAGCGATGATGGATACAGTGAAGAAGTGGCATAAGTCTTTTCACTGGATGACTGAGGCTGAAAAAAGTTTCAATCTGTTGAAACAGAAGGTCATGGAACAACCAGTTTTGGTGTTTCCGGATTTCCTGAAGACATTTCAGGTGAAATGTGATGCTAGTGGGTTTGCAATCGAGGCAGTCTTAAGTCAAGAAGACAGGCCAATCGTGTACTTCAGCGAGAAGCTGAATGAAGCGAAATTGAAGTACTCCACATATGATAAGGAATTCTATGCCATCATACAAGCATTGAAAAAGTGGAGGCACTATTTAATTCCGAAGGAGTTTGTATTGTACAGTGACAATCAAGCACTGCAGTTTGTGACTCAACAGGAGAAGTTGAATCAGAAACATGTAAAATGGGTAGAGTATATGCAGAATTTCACTTTTGTGATTAAGCATATTTCTAGTACTGCTAACAAAGTTGTTGATGCTTTGAGCAGGAATTCTTTGCTATTGCAGGAGTTCCAAGTCAAAACATTGGGTTTTGAGGATCTCAGGAATATGTATGCAGATGATCAGGATTTCAGGGAAGCGTATGAAGCAGCTGAGAATCTAGTTCTCAAAGACAGAAGCCCATGGATAGAATACATGATCAAGGAAGGATTGTTGTTCAGAGGCAATCAACTGTGTGTTCTGAAATGCTCCATGATGGAGAACTTATTAAAGGAGAAACACAGTGGTGGATTGGCAGGACACTTTGGCCATGACAAAACGTTTGCGAAGTTGAATGAGTCATATTTTTGGCCAAGAATGCGAGCAGATGTCAAGAGGTTCGTTGACAGATGTAGAGTTTTCCAGCATTCGAAGGGAAGGAAGCAGAATGCAGGGTTTTATCAACCATTGCCCATACCAGAAAGGCCATGGGAGGTGATAAGCATGGATTTTGTATTGGGGTTGCCAAGGACACAAAGAGGTGTTGATTCAATCTTTGTGGTAGTGGATAGGTTTTCTAAAATGGCACACTTCATCCCATGCCAGAAGACCAGTGATGCGACTCACATCGCAAATCTGTTCTTCAAAGAGGTCATTCGACTTCATGGATTGCCGAAAAGCATAGTTTCGGACAGAGACATGAAATTCATAGGGCATTTTTGGAGGACCTTATGGAAAAAGATGGGAACTAACTTGGCGTTTAGTTCAGCTTATCATCCGCAGACGGATGGATAGACGAAAGTGGTCAACAAAAGTCTGGGAGACTTGCTGAGAATCTTGGTGATAGAGCACCACAGCCAGTGGGACCATATATTTCCACAGACAGAGTTTGCCTATAATGACTCAGTGAATCAGAGCACAGGGCGAAGTCCATTTCAGATTGTTTATGGCATGCAGCTGAGGGGAGTTTCTAAACTGATGGATTTAGAGAAAACTGCGACTAGCAGCGCTAGTGCTGAAGAATTCGTAGAGGCGATGTAGGAACTTCATAGCAAGGTGAAGGAGCAGTTGCAAGAATCAAGCCAGGAGTATAAGCGCAGAGCGGATCAACATAGGAGACAACTTAAATTTGAAGTTGGTGATCTGATTCTGGCACATTTAAGGAAAGAAAGGTTCCCAAAAGGAACATACAATAAGATGAAGATGAAGAAAATCAGGCCATGCAAGGTCTTGAGAAAATTTGGGGACAATGCTTATGAGATCGGGTTACCAGATGGTGTCGGAATATCTCCGATATTCAATATCTCAGATTTGTACCCATACAGAACTGGAGAAGTAGAGACTGGAGCTGAGTATCCAGTGATCTAGTGGATGAAACAATTACCAGTTGTAGAGAAGCCATAGATGGAATGCGTACTCGACAAGAGAATGAGAAAGAGGACCAGGCGAAAGCAATATTTTGAGTATCTGGTCAAGTGGAAGAACCATCTAGTTGAAGATGCCAACTGGGAGACTGAAGCTGAGATACAAAATCATGGACAAACCGTGCAAGAGCTCATGGACAGGAGCCCATGAAAGTTTCAAGCGAGGGAGTATGATGCAGGAGCATCGCCAACACATCAAGCGAGCCAGCGCGAAAGCGAAGGACAACTGGACAAGCCAACACAAATTTTGAAAACACTTTGGGATTGTTGTGCAAATCTTAAATGAGCCATTAAGATGAGGCACACTTGTATATTGTAAATGGACCTTGAGTGGATAGCTCTCGTCCTTAGTAAATAGATGGCATTTAATATAGTTAATGCAAGTAGGTAGAAATTTAATTCCAGATTTGATAGCTTTAGAGCGCAAGAGGGAAATGGGATATAGACACCCTCATTGTGTATTGTATCATTAGATTGAAGCAAGGAAGAGAAGAGCATGCAGAGAACTGTATGAAGAACACCCATGTACAGACATTTGAATTAATAGAAGAAAGCTTTGATTCAAATTCATGGTTTGTGTTGTTCTCTGTGTATTGATGTTAATATGCTCATGAATGTTTGCTTCATGCTATACATTTGATTTTATATGCTGTGTATGTGATTTCATGTTTGAATTGAAGTCTGAAAGGAAGAAGGAATGAGTTTCAATTGTTTCTCTATTTGAGCCAGAGGATTCCTGCAAGGAGTTCAGTCGAATCGTCCGCAAGGAGTGTGTTGACAAAGGGGTTCAAATAGAGATAGCTTTTGTTCTCATTTCCTCAAAGGAGTGCGCAGGCTGGTTAAAGGTCTCACGGTTGCGAACCTGAGTGAAGAATTTGACAGACTGCTGTTATAGGTGTGCGCAGGGTTGAAGAACTTCAACACTTAGACGGTTGTTGAAGGTTTTCCGCAAGGAGTGCGTGCAAGAGCCTTTCTGGAGGACCTGAAATTCATGGAAAGCTAAGGAAGGATAGGTCTTTGAAATTTGTCGAAGGATTGCATAGAGAAGTTGTGTTTGAAGTGTTCAAGTAGGCACTACAAGTCTGCGCATAGGTGAGCAAGTCTTCGTATGAGGAAGTACTTGACTCATTTCAAAAAATTCATAAGGAAGAACGGACGGTCGAAATCCTCCGAGGATATTTCACGAAGTTCCGAGGGCCGTTAGATCTTATGGAGGTGCAAGGAGGTTACGGCGGAACCATTGATCAGGGTCACGAGGGCCATTGGATTCACATGCATATCGTGAATCGGGGTTTCATGAGTCGAAGCTCTAAATTATCGCAGTAGGAATCGCGATATCGCGATCTGCAATATCTCGACAGATCAGAACTGTCCATCAGTGGGAACGAATGTCAGAAAGTCTGACGAAGTCGGAGTTTGGCATATCTGAGGTCTTGAGGATAGGATACTCAGACAGGTTAGAATCGCGAAACGCGATATCCTGACAGGAGAATTGTGTGGGGTCACAACAGAGTTAGTAGAGGACAGGTGGCATGTGTATCAGAGTTCGAGGAAAGAAAATCCCTGAAACATTTGACATCAGGATTCGCGATCCCGCGAACCCCGAAATCCCTATAGAAGTGACGGGAAGTGGAAAATTCAACTCGCACGTGTGCGTCATAGTTTCGTTGTATCGGGTATCGAGAGTCGGTAAAACGAGCTGCTTGGTATCGCGAGTTACCAAAATCGCGATAAGGTAATTCCCGATAGAGAAAAGGGAAGAGTCAGCATTGATTGGCCATCGGGTCTCTGGGATTCAAGAGCCCAGTGATCGACCTTTGACATCGCGAAGTCGCGAAGTCTGATTCCTCGATTAGCAAAGACAGGGGGATCGAGCAATAGTGTTGTGGGTGTAGATTTCTCGATATGGAAATAGAAGGACCAGTTAGTGTTCTTCGGGCCGAGGAAGGAGAAGATCCTATGAGTGGATGTGCCTGCGGGTGCGCCTGCGTCAACAGTCCTAACAGATTTGGTTGTGGAGGATTTTGAGGCAAATAGCCCATAGGGTTGGGTTGCTTAGGTATGTTCCCTTGGAAAGGAACATTAGACTGAATGTTTTGACCCCAAGTGGGATTCAAAGAACTTGGATATGGTTGAACGAGGTTAGGGGGTACGAAATAATTAAATTGAGGATGTTTCCCCCCATATGGTTGTAGATTTCCTTGGAAAGGAAGATTCCAAGGTTGAGATTGTAACACAGGTATGTTTTTTCCATAAATTGGGTTATGGACTCCAAATTGAGGTTTCCCCCAAAGTTGAGGTTGTCCCCCAATCTGAGGTTGTCCCCCAAATTGAGGTTTCCACCCAACTTGAGGTTGACCTCCAATAGGAATTTGGAAACCATAAGTGACGAAAATACTAGTGTCTCCAATTGGATTGGATCCATTAGGGCCAGGACGATGAGATCCATCTAACAAAGGTGGAGTAGGAACATAAGGCCCCTCAGAGAGAATCTGGGCAGGTGTAGGAACAAAATGACTTGCATCATTATACCCAAGAGGAACAAAAAGTCCAGACCCTCTGGATGGATTCTGGGTAGGGATAGCAACAAAAGTGTTCAAAGATTTATACCCAGGGGGAAGTGACGGATTTGGTCTAGGTGGAAGTGGCGTTCCAATAGGAGTTTGAGTGATAACCACATTTCCAGTAGAAACTGTGGTAGATTGTGGGACCATAATAGAATGGGCCATATGGAGAGGAAGAATCGAGTGAGAACCAACCAACAATTGGTCTAAAACGGAGGTGCCACTACTGGTAGTACCAGTAAAATGGTCTAAAGGTATCGTATAGGTAACAAACGTTTCAAGAATTTTTGATGCCATAGGTTGATCATGACACTCTCCTAGGTTTCCGTAAAGATCATGTACTGTCAAATGGATGGAACTAGGACTAGCAAATCCAACAGTGTGAGCCAAGGTTCTAAATGATTCACTGGGAAACAGTGGATCTTCTACTCCAGATCATGTGTTAGGTCTAGTAGGCACTCCAGTACTCTCAACAAAAAAAATTTCTCTTGATGAATTCATTCGGGGAAAATGTGCATCTTGTCTAATACTCAATAACAGATTTGGGGGAAGTCGAAAAGCCTCTAAGGATTCCGAAACAATATGAAACCCTTCCAAAGAGTGTTTGCTTCCAACTTTAGAAGCTACTTCGTTATTGACTACTCTCTCAGGAGAGCCTTCTGGTGAGTTAGGAAGGAAAGGGAGATAACCTTCCATATCTTCCGAGGGTAGCCCCTGCATCGTATGTGAACGACGAAGGCCGATGTTGTTTGAACCAAGTAAAGAATGAAAAAAATATATGCCCAACTAGAGAAAACAAACAACACTCACTAGTAAAATATAGAAATCAAACCAAGAAAACAAACCTTCTTATTTCAAAGTCACTAGTTGGTTATGAAATCCAACATCACGAAATCAAGACAAGAAGGGGTTGGGATAAAGCGGGTGGAAAACTTATGTTGACGACCCACTTAACGAAGTTACACCCTGGTGCAAGCTCCCACACATAATCATGGGTATACCCTCCAAGGAGCCCGGGTGACTTTGGCCAACGTCAATTCCAGGTACCGTGAAAAATTTCCCCTCCACAATCACCTCATGTAAAGACCCTAAAGAGATAGGCTACTAAAGTTACCAACTACAACAATGATGCCTAGAGAAATAGTCGACAACCTGATCCATGCGCAAAGGCAGGGTATCTAGCCCAAAATCAACTCAAGAGGCTCCCACACATAATCGTGGGTATACCTTCAAGTGACCCCAATAATATGTGCAATCTCTACACCAAGACCAACAAAGCAAGGTGAGTAACTTTGCTAGTCTTAATGTGACCTCAGGTTTGACCCTTGTGTGAGAAGGGCTTCCTAGGACAAAATGTAGCAATTGGATTTGAACTCTCCCTATCACAAGATATTATTGTTTGCTTTGATTCTTTGGAGAGTGTGCCTTACAACCTATTCCAAAGTGTTATCCTAGCTAATTTTGGTGAAAAATATCCCTAGAAAATAAAATTTGCTAATAAATTTTAAATTTACGTTGTATTTTAGAGGTTGTTGTTTACTCAAAAGGGAGATGAAAATGAAACTGATGATGTTGTGACATTGACCCAATAAAATGAAAAAAGAGATGAATGTGTAATATTTCAATTCAATGAACTCTAATTACAGTAGGGAGAAGGTATTTTTTGAAGTACAAAAATCTACAAATTGCAATTTCTTAATTTCGAATGAATACAATTCCAAATAATCATGAACTACAAAATTTTCCAATTCTTCTCTTTAACAAATATTTCGAATGTGAGAATTTTCTTATGAAAGATTACTAAAAATAATAAATGAATTCAGTCCTTTCTTTTCAAAACAAAATCAGAGATGTGATGACAAAAGGAAAATGTAATCCAAGAAAATCAAGACATTCTCAACACAATTCCCAAATCAAATTTGTAATATAGACAAAAATGAAATAGACAAGAAAACCTTTTGTCATATGMAAGMAAAACGTATTTCTTAATCAAACAATCTRGAAAGTAAAACCAATCCAAAACTTAAAACAAACCAAAGACCCTTTTTCAAACAATCACCCAAGTCAAGACCTGATATTATATCCTCGTGACRATGATCAAAAGMAAAAATTTGTAAAATGAAAAGAAAGACTTTCAATTACTGAAAACCAATCACAAGCAAGATTTAAACTCATGAATCAATCCAATATTGGCATTAGAAGTCCACCCCAGGCAACTAAGGCAATTCTGGGTGAAGAAATACAAATTGAATCACTCCAACAAATTCTATAAGAGTCATCGCAGGCTGGGTACGGGACACGGTGAGATGAGCAAAGGTCGTTGCAGGCTACTAGCAGAGCATAGTGCGATGTCGTCACACTGGGTTGGTCAAGAAGGATGAGACGTCTGAGGGTCATCGCAGGCTGCCAATATGGTGCAGTGCGATGATCTATGTAAATGAAGAAAATATGGGATAAAGACAAAAAATCTAATTGAACTTCCAGACCCAGGGAGTCTAGATAGATCACCCACAGACTCATAAAGTGAATTTAATCAAAAGAAGGAAGACTAAAAGAAAATGGAAAGAAAAAAATCAAAAGGAAGTTGTATCCCTAGTATGTCCACCAATTTTGTTATTGGATTAATCAGTAAGTGTGGACATAAACAGATCTCCCTAAATCCACCTGGATCTAGAAAAAAACAGAACAAAATATGATGCTTTCCCTAAACTCTAACTATTGAGTTTACTAGTTAACAAGAGATAGGAAACATATCGTTTAAATGTTGCTTCCTCTTGCCATTTTCATCCTAGCTCCACTACAGTGCTCCTGTGATATTGAATTTGCAAATGAACACAATCTAACCAAAGTGAGAGTAATCCAATATACTCAACAAGAACTTATGCATGTGATCAGGGAATCATACAATAAAACAAGACAAGTTTTATGGAAAAGAAACATATCCCTGTATTATATTAAAGTGAAAGTGGAGATTACAACCAAAGCCTTGATGTCACAAGCTCCCCTTTCGATGGCCCTTTTCTCCAACACACACACTTGATCCAACCTTGAATGAAGAAGATCTAAAATGACTTGATGAACTGAAATGAAGCTCTCAAGTATGAGCTGAAGTAGAATTCCTCATCCAATTCTTAGCCTATTCAACCTTAACCTTTATTTGATTAACCATTTCCATGAGACATCCCTCTTTATATAGGGGAAAGAGAGATGGTTTGAAGATATTAGGATGATCCCACCAAATCAGAGAAGTGAGTAAGATCCAAACCATTCAGATGCCACCTCATCTTCTAGAAGATCCCCTTATAGAACTTTTGTGAAGTTTTAACTTTTCCTTGGATTTTGACGTCATCACATCCTAGCTATAATGCGGCCTATGGAGACGTCGCAGTCCAACTCTAGAGAATAAAGCGACGATTAGGCATCGTCACACCCTGTTCCTTTTGCAGCCTACGATGACCTTATTTATTAAGCTTTGTGAGAGGAGAAAGCAAGTCACTTTCCTCATGGAAAAAGACTCTTTTTGGGAACATGAACACATGTTTGACAATCAATCACTGGGGTGACCAAAATAATGTGTAACAGTGGAAATACCAAGCCTGTGGTAGCCTGCTTGTGCGATGACCTTTGTACTGGTTGTTTTCCCTTCCTCTATGGTGGCTGACTCTAGATTCCAACCTCCATTGTTCACTCTTTTGCATACTCATATGCTCGGTCGGTGACATCTTCCACTGTGCCCTCCTATGGTTGTTCTAGTGTGGTTGTATGTGACCTTTCTGGCGCGGTCATTTCTACCTGGTTAGGAACCATCCCATTAACTTTCGAGGCTTCTACAGGGTTTTCAGGGTGAAAATGATTGCCAATGTCCTCGGCCTGTTGGCCCTGTCCCCCTTATGGCACATCAATGTCCATGCCCATTGGTGTTGGCTGTTGCGTTTCCTCCATGATAGGTGTAGGGCTTCCTGGTGTCATATTGGGTGAAGGGATTTTGTCCACATTGACGACTTTTGTAGGCTGAGGGGGTTGTTGTTCTCTTCCCTGTAGCTTTGGTGGTGGTCTGACATTGCTGCAAGGTTGTCTGCAAGTCTGGATCAACTCTCCTAGTTTGGGTGGCGCCATGGTGGTAAAAATACTTTTCGTTGAGCTTAGTGTGATGTAACCTCTACAAACTTCGCTCTCTACTCTTTATGTTCCATCGCTCTATGATTTTATCAATTTCACAATAACCCTTTCAATCCTGGCGTGCTTCGCTTATATAGAAATTGGGTGAAACTTCTTGAAGACGTTACCCATCATGTGTTTTAAATGAACCAACGCTTCCCACGTACTTGACATTGATTTCCCTTGCTATTGCCAGTTGATGCGATTAATGCGGTGTCCCCTCAATCATTTTTTTCATTTAAGTTTGATAGTCGTTGTCCATTTGCTCTTTATTTGTCGTACCCTCCATTCTCGTTGTTTCCACTTTTTAGTGAGCATTGATCTTTTCTCTGTTGTGCTGGTGTTTTTGAGTGTGCGTTCTCATTCTCTTTTCTGCACACTACGCATTTGTTGCTATCTTTTGATGTTTGATGCAGTAACCAACCCCTCTGCTTGTTTTTTCTCTTAAGTGCGAGGAGGTCAATTGTCCCTATATAGCTTCAGTTGACTCCCATTGATCATCCCTCTAAGTTATTTTTCTCCTAAATCCTTCAACTGTACAACTCCTCCATCTGTGACAATCTTTACTTCATATGGTCCTAACCAATGCATTCTAATTTTTCTTGGGTGCTGAAGGGATTTACTGTCATACACCAAGACTAAGTCTCCTTCCTTGAAATATTTTCTCTCGATGTGTCTGTCATGCCAATATTTATCCCTTGCTTTCTGTACTTCTTGGTGAAACCCTGCTAGAATCCTATCTTCCTCCATGATCATCAGTTGCTTTATCCTTTCCTGTATTGTTCCTCGCTCTGTCACGTTTGTAATTGTTTCTACGCACAGGCTAGGTACCAAAAATTGTAATGGCACCACTACTTCTTTTCCATACACCACTCTAAATGGTATGTGTCCGATCAACTTTTTGCATGTGGTCCTGTACGCCAACAATACTTTTGGTACCTTCAAGTCTCAATCATCCCTGTTAACGTTGCATATATTTGCCAGTGCATTTTCAAGGATTTTGTTAAAGGCTTCCATTGTTCCATTTCATTGAGGATGATACGGTGTACTCTTTTGATGATGAACTTCAAAATCCTCAGTCATAGCCTTAATAGTGTTGTTAATGAAATGAGTGCCTTGGTCACTCATCAAAATCCTTGGACAACCAAATCTAGTGATCACTTGCTCAAACAGGAAGTATGTTGTTGTCTCTGCGCTACAATATTTTACTAGTGTTGCTTCTTCCCATCTTGTTAAGTATTATGTCACAGTGATAATATACCTTGCTCCTGACCTTTTTGATGGTGGGTTAATTTGTCCCACAAATTCTATGGAAAATTTATAAAATACCTGCAAGGTTACTTGTGGTCTCAGGGATATATCATCCCTTCTATTTCGTTTACCAACCCTCTGACATACATTTCATTTCTAGCAATATTCCTTTAAGTCTCTGTGAACAGTCGACCACCATAGTCCTACGTGCAATACCTTCTGCGCGATATCTTTTCCTGCATAATGTCCTCCTACTATTCCATCATGGGATTATGCTAATATCCTTGGTCTTTCATGTTCCATCACACATCTTCTCAAGATGCTATCTGCACTCATTTTATATAAGTGTCCTATGATCAATTGATAGTCTGCAACCCTGACCACTAGGTTTTTATTTTGTGTAGTGTTGAATTCCTGTGGCGCAATCCCTCTACTTAAGTACTCGATGATGTCTGAAAAGTATTCATCGGCTACCTGGACTGAAAAATAGTTGTGCATCGGGAAATTTATCCTCTAGACTCGTAGGTTCCTCCCCATTTGTGATCCTCGATAGGTGATCAGGTCTTGCGTTCAAATTTATTGGTTTAACTATCACTTCGAAGTCAAATTATTGTAACAACAATAACCATCGACAAATTGTCCCCCCCAACACTGGCTTGTTGACTAGGTATTTGAGCGTTGAATGGTCTGTGAATATTTTGAATTTTTTTCCCAATAAATAATGCCTAAATTTATGAAGTGCATATACCATCGCTAAGCCTTCCCTTTCTGTGGTATTGTAATTTTTCTCCGATTCTGAAAATTTTCTGCTAGCAAATGTTATAGGATGGTCCAATTCTCCTACTCCTAGTTGTGCTAGCATAGCTCCAAGTGTTATTGTTGATTAATCTACATGGACATGGAATGTCTTATCTCAATCTAGGAATACTAGTATTGGTGCGGTTACCATCCTCTCTTTTAGGGTGTCCAATCCGTGCTAATAATCATCATTCCATTGAAACTTTATGTCTTTCCTTAGAAATTTCTCCATTGGCGCAATGATCTGCGCATATCCATTTATAAATTTCCTGTAGTGTCCTATGTGTCCCAATGTCTCTCTCAATTGACAGACTTATTTTGGTGGTGGCAAGTTAACAATTACTGCAATCTTGGCTGGATCTACTAGCAAGCCTTGCTTGCATACTATATAGCCCAATAGTATTCCAAAAGGTGTCTCGAAGATGAAATTCTTGATATTTAAGGATATTTGACACTGCCTACATCTTTATAACACCAGTTGCACGACCTATACATGGTCTTTCAACAAACTTTAGATTGTCTAATCATCTAGATATACCTCTAGAAACTGGTGGATAAAATCTTTAAATGCAGCTATGAATACTCTAGAGAAAATTGTTGTTACATTTTTCAATCCAAACGACATGACTATATACTGGTAGGATCCCCATTCTATGGAAAAAGTGGTCTTGTATCGGTCTTCTAGTGATATTTTGATCTAATGATATCCTAAGAATCCATCGGTGAATGAATAAGATTCCTATCCTCCTACATTCTCTAACACTTCATCTGTGAAGGGAGTATGGAATGGGTCATGTAGGCATGCATCGTTCAATTTCCTTAAGTCGACACATATTTGTATCCACCCTTGTTTCTTGTCCTGAAATACCATTGGGCTTATCCATTCTGATTCTTCTACAGGTTCTATGATTCTAGCTTCTAACATCCTATCGATTTTGGCTTTGACTTTTTGCTTATATATGGGATTCCTATTTTATGGTCATTGTTTGATCGGTCTTGCCTCAACTCTGAGTGGTATCTTCATTTCTCCTAGATCACCTGCTATGCCTTTCATTTCTGTGAACGTTGTTGGGAACAGGTCGTTGTACTCGTGCAGTAACTATGTTATACTTTCCACTATTTTCTCATCCCAATAGTCTCCAATGCTGGCCATTTTAGGATTCTCAACTATCCCAATGTTTACTTTCTTCACCTTGATCAGAAAACCAATTACTTCTGATTCTAGAGGTGGACCTTCAACTTCTCTCTCGCCTTCAACTTCCTCAATTTGAATATCACGCGGGTCATCTTCATCTAGTGCTTCTCCCTGCACATGGTAGCATGACATTATCTCTTTTACTGTCTATCTATTTTGGTGTTGTTATTATATCATTAGTTAAACCTCTGGTTCTTTAATGAATATCACCCCTCAGAGTTGTTTCAGTGTTACGTCTATGTTGGGGTTCTCATTCTCAAATGAGAAAGTGACTACAAACTTCCGCTATAATATTTTCCAGGTTGTAGTTCCTCTGTGTAGTTCTTGGTCTGCATACCAATTTGTTGGGATACCTTCTAATGTGTGAAAAAAATGATGGGGCCATTCCTTCAATGGTGTCATCCTCCATAGTGTAATGCACTTCTCCAATTGTTCTGTTGGTGCTCCCTATCCGTCATATTTCTCTAGTTGGTTTCTTCCTTGTTATGTTCCAAACCTAATGCACAATAACCATTTACATTGGTACCAGTCCTTCACTGTTTATTTGTGCACAACCCACCATCTGGCAGGTGTTTCCTTGAGTGCTATATCAAGAGCTAAGAGCCTCTAATTCTCTAATACTTCATCTTTGTACTGTGTTAATAATGCTTCTAATTTGTTCACTCCATGGAAGTTGGGAGGTTCCCTTATCTTCGTACCTACCCATCTTACTATGCTGTCTATTCTTGTGCATCTTCCTATGGAAACTTCGTGTAACCTCTCCTGCCAATTTTCTAAGCCTGTATCTGATTTTGACGCACATGAGGTGATGCTTCACCATTGAGTACACCATCTGCAGTTGGATTCATGTTGTTGTTCCTAAGTCTGTACTTAAGGCTTAAAAGTACAGTGTCAAGGCATCTGAAAGTGGGTAAAATATGGACAAGAGGGCAACGTCAACCTTCGGTAAAGGAAACTAGTGAATATTTCTACGTTTATATTTTCCAGTAGGAAAGAATTTTTTCCTTCTAG
>JASDQU010011778.1:83589-97240 GCA_032191745.1 Picea mariana
GTAAATTTTTTATGTAATTTTCTGGAAGATCATGTAGAGGGACGGGCAATACTAATGGAGCGTATCTGGTTGCAAATTTCGTGAATACTTTGGGAGGGGGAGCAGGCCCTTGGCCTCCAGCTCCTCCTAGAGGGGCTCCTCCCCCTCCTCCTCCGATAAACCCTCCGCCTCCACCTATAAACCCTCCACCTCCTCCTCCGGCGGCTGCCATCGTTGTTTGTGGAAAGTTGTAAAGGGCATTTTGGAAAATTAAAAGGGAATCTTTATTTTCTTCGCGAAGAGGAAAATCCGATGAGGAAAGGTAAGGCACGCAAGGACTCGGTTCCTTGGATTTGCAAGAGATGAAATCAGGAGAATCGATGGGTGTGGGAACCGAGTGTGTAACACACTCTTTAGAATTTGGTGAAGTCAGGAAATTCAACTAAAGAAAAGATGGTATTTCAAAAGCCAACGAACTTTCAAGAGGGCCCTTTCCTTTGTATGCTAAGGGGACGGTTGGATGAATCTCACTCCTAACTTCGGAGCAGTTTGACGTTGAATCTTTAGCGTCAAAGAGAGGACTGGGTGAAGTTGGGGGTTTGGAAAGAATCTTAGTCTTCAGTGATGGGGTTTTAAGTTTGTAAACTGCAGTGGTTGGCTTAAAATAGCTTCTCGCCTTTAGAATTTTTTCGGGATCGGTAACGGGCGTAATCTGCTTACCATCCGGGTTTTGTCTGGTATTCCTTCGACCAGATGCCAGTTTATTTCTCGTGGATTCACCAAGTGAAAGATAAAAATCCTTAAAAGGTGTGTACTCCTTGTTCACTATCAAAGGGTAACACTTTCAATGAAAAACAAATGTCGTTTTCCCAGGGAAAAAGATTTCATAACTTCGGTCCCCGACAACGGCGCCAGAAAGATGTTGTTCCTGAGTTTGTACTTAAGGCTTAAAAGTACAGTGTCAAGGAATCCGAAAGTGGGTAAAAGATGGAGAAAAGGGAAACGTCAACCTTTAGTAAAGGAAACTAGGGAAGATTTCTACGTTGGCGTTGTCTAGCTTCCAACTATTCCTGGATAGTTATATCTTGTTCAATGGCTGCCCATGAACGTTCCAGTTCGACCCGGTTAGTAGCAGTTTTAAGAATTGTGTCGAAAAGATTTAAAGCAATGTGCGTTTGGTCCAATAGTCCAGGTTCAATATTAGGCTATGTTGGTATAGGGACAGTCATGGGGGAACAGTAAAAGTAGGAAAGACTTCAGAGCGAGATTAAGTGTTGTCTCGATTTGGTCGAATAATAGAGAATTTATGGTTTTAGGAATAAAATAGGGATGCAAATCAAAGGCTCTTTCCCGTAACTGTATTATATTTCAATCAAAGGAGTGAGGTGGGAGAAAAACATTTAGGTGTCTATAGTGTAAGGCTTCTACCAGAGTAGTATCTCACAAATAAACAGAAGAGGAAAATGTAAGGAAATAACCGATGTAGCAGAGAATATATGTAGAATTCTGAAAATGCAGATTGGTCTTACACCCGCTGATAGCTGGTGCAGAGGAAAGACAAAAAACAATTACAGAAAACCAAAATTCATTCTCTATAGTAGTGGTCGTACTAAAGTATAATGAAGCACATCAATTATGAATATGAAATGAAATGAAATATGAAATACAAAGAAACAAACTTGTAACACAGTCGTGACAGAATTGAGAATCTTCAGATTTGCTTGTATTAACTTCTCAAATGTAAAAAACTCTATTACAATCGACACAAAAAGGTCCAGCCTAGTTTATTTCTTTCTGTGATATATTTATACAATTTTACAAATCAGGTAGAATCTCAGTAGTCAAAAAATTTTGGTTATGATAGGGAGGAGAGCAATCGCTCCATTTCTCCTTCTCTGTCTTCACTTGGTGCCAAGCATTGGTCGTCGCGCGGACTCGGTACAGGCAACACATCTTTCGACCAGCTGAGATATTAATCGAGACGATTCTGCTTGACAGATGGATTCAAAGAAGTAACATTCTCGGGCTAACTATTGTAGACTGTCTTCCATCTATCCATCGATGATGTCTATGGAACATAGTTGCGCACTAGGTTTGATCATGCACTTATCAACTTGGACTATGTCCACCATAGTCATCTGAGAGATATCGGCCGAATCTCTTTCTTCCTTTTCCTTCGAATCAAGTGAGATCTGTTCCACATTCATTTTTATCAATGCCTTGGCATTTCCTCCGCTGTCAGTGCCCAGCAGCTCACCGTCTATAGAATTAAAGGCCTCCCCCAAGGAATTGGTTATCTTTTGGGCTTGTTGCTTACCTTCGGCGATGTTATGCTCCCATTCCTTTAACAGAATGTTCCCTCGAGTTTGCTCTGATATGGTGAATCTGGGAGTACCCACTGAAACCCTGCTATTTGTGGCTATTACCGCCTCTTGGAAGGCAACCCAAGCCGCTCTTGCATCCCTTTCTCTGGCCAATAAATTCTAGGAAACCTGATTGACCAACAGACATTTTTCCTAGATCGCTCCCACCTTAGCAAGAAAATTCTATTGTGTCTAAGAGATTCTACTCTGAATATCGATCACCTGGGATTTGGACATCTCGATTTCTATCATTATGTTCTCGGCGATCTCCACCCTAGCCTGCAGCTGCTCAATCAATTCCCTCTGCTGGCTCGCTTGCATCCCACCGTCTCAGACCACCAACTGTGCTTGCTCAAGCTTAGTTTTGAGCATCTCTATTTCATTTTTATCAGCCAATCTGGCCTGCTCCATTCCCACGCTCGCCTGATCTCTAGAATTATCCACTGTTGTGGCCAGTCTAGCTTCAAGGGTCTTAATTAGGCAATTTTTTCTCTTAAGTTGGTTTTTTAGGAGCTCTACTGAGAATTGATTCGTCGAGGCGTAGGCTCCTAGTGTGCCTGCTATTTCAGTGGCGAATTGCTCATTCTTTTTATCCTTTCCCTCGGTCATAATTTTATACTTCTTTGCAGTTGACTCTCCCTCTTGATAAAACTCTCTTTTCACTACTGCCTTCCTCTTTTTATCGAAGAAAAACTCGTTTGGAGGGAGTTCTTCTACTCTTATGGGCCTCAAATCCTCATTGAATATCCATCCCTCACCGATGTTTCCATGTGTCGACTGCAAGGGTGTGACTGACGTGGTGGGTTCTCCGACCTGTTTCGTCGATTTTCCTAGAGTATCGACCAGACTCTGCTTCTTTGGCAGTTCTAGAGTCTTTATCTCTGCTTCCAGATTCTTTGTTTGTTCCTCCTCGTCTTGGTGTTTTCTCTGGTCAGGAGTTGCATCCTTCTATTTTGTCTCCGAAACACCTAGACCCTCACATCACAACACAGCTGGAAGACAGCTACGTCAGTGTTCCTGGAACTTCAATACGTCGGCTCTTTCCTCGGGTAACAAGGATTGAATCCGGGCTAGAATTTCCTCATAGGACCTCGCTCCTCGAAAAATGTCATCCGAGGGTGAATTCTCATGCTCAAATCTTTTGAGCCCATAATTAGCCAAATGATTGCTCACGATCCTCTATGGATCGTGTTTCTTGTATTCAATGGTGACCAAATTTAGGTCTTCCAGGGCTGCAGCCTCGGCTTTGGCATGCCCAAAATCTAATAAAGAATAAGAATTCAAACGAATGGGAAAAGACGGCCATACCTTCTTTGCATACCCTTTAAGATCTTTGCTCACACCGCTAATTACCGTCTTCTGGGCAACCTCGCTACAAGCCAGCTTGTCCAGAATGAACAATGGTAGTGCATGTGGGGGAACAGAGGCCCCGAAAACTCTGAGGTATGAAAATTCTGCCTCCACATACCAATCTGCGATGCTGCTCAGATTTGTTACTATGCTGTCTGTGATCCGGGGTGGCGGGTGACCAAAAATGGCGACATGTAGGGGTACCATCACCTAGTTAAAAATTTCATACGCGAACTTTTCTTCTTTGTTTTCCCATAATTTTGCATGATATACATGTATGGGTTCTTCTTCGACCGGAGTCCAACTCCAACTCATCAATGGAAATGGTGTCATAGAAAAAATTGCATCCATAATGTACGTGAACATGAAGAATGATGACACCTTCCCAGCCTCCTTCTGCTCCCGATACTTTGTGACCCGATTGGTCAAGCTATCTGAAATCATATTTTCCCAATTAAAGGAACACCCTTCTGTGACCCGAAACATTAGAGGCACCCACGCGAGGAAAAAATGCGATGTGTCCTCTCTCCCATATAATCGACATGTCATCATAGCCACATATTTATACTGTGGTTCTAACGAAGCGATTGAATAAACGTCGTGGTTATCAGCTCTGAACTTCGCGGTGTGTGAAACCCAATCCTTTATCAAAATGGACATGGTTTTATCATACTATGTACATTCCTTGTCCTTGAATTCTTCCAAGAACTCAGTGCCATATGTGTATTCAAATGTCGTGGGTAGCTTATACATGGTTTGCATATGCTCAGGCCTAAAAATCCCGATGGTGACTCTCTGCTCGTCCATGATAGTCCTGGTCGGTATGTCCACATGATCCAATGCCCATCGGACCATGTCATAATATGGAAGCAACCGTGGCCTGGCTGCTACTCTGTGCATTCCGGATTGGATGACTATTTTGTACTTGGTGTTTATATCATCTCTTTCACTGTCGTCGGAGTCATCAGAATAATCCACCAATTCTGATTGTAGAATGTTTGAAACAAATGACCAGTTAGGGACTGAGTCGATACTTCGAGGCAAAGTATCGGAAACATTGTCTGAGCCTTGTCCTGAAACCTCAACATTCGCCTTTGTTTCTTTCCACGGAGCCATGGCTGAAGCTTGTGTTTTAGCTCTTCTGCGATAGAACTGCGTATACATACAGAAGTCAGTTTACTCAGAAGTGATGAGCTCTGAATGCTATGAAAATGCATTTGTTATAATGAAACGCAACTCTTACATATATTTTAAAACTCGGTACCTTTCAAAACAAGCCTGTCAAATCATATTTAGAATTAAATTTTTGCCGTAAAAAATCCGATCTTATATTCATAGATTTACCCTATTTCCTCATTAATGTCATAAATTTTTGGTGGTTTTAAAGTCAGTTGGCGTATGGAGAGAAAAGGCCTCCTCGTGAATCGTGCAAGCATCAAAATGTGGGATATGTCTTGATTTATCTTAATTAATCCACTCTCGCCAACGGTAATTGATATCTTGCTATTCGTTATATCGGGGATTTTTATTTAACATTTTGAGTTTCTAACTCCCGAGACTGCGAAGACCGATTTTGGTTTAATTAAAGGTAATCGCGATTTGGGGCTTGATTAATTTTATAAATATTATATTCTCCATATTGAAACTCAGAGCTTCGAAGATAAGTTTCTGGGAGATTTACATGCCGAGCTACGAAACCGTGAGATCGCGATAACATGACTTAATTAAAACGTAAGATAATCTTGGATTAAGCGATCAATTAATCAAGTTATAATTGCATCGTGAATTCGCGAGTCGAGGTTTAGACGCTGTAACCTTCGAAAAATATATTTCCGAGTGGCGAGACGCCGAGAACAACTTTTACCATGGTTAGCCTTTACCTTCAATCCTTGACATGGGTTATTCAAAAGGACTTCGTGTCCTCGGCTATCGGGGCTGTGATAATAAAAATTTAGGTTTGGCGAACGTCGAGGCGCGAAACCCCGACGACGCTTAATCACGAGTTAAGGAAAACTTTACCCTCGTTACTGTCTTGAGTGGAAAGTTAACATGATTTCACCGTTTCGTGACTCGGGCTATGGAGATTACATGAATTATAGTATCTGACCTGCGAGATCCCGAAGTAGAAAAAAAAGAGGAAACATTTCTACAAAAGATAGGACTTGTTTCGAGAGTAGAAATATCATCGTTGCTCGCGTGATCAAGCTTCAGAGGAAAAATGAAAAACATTTTTAGATTTCAAGCATTAAAAATGAAACTTGTGAAGGGCTAGAAAAGCCAGGGTGGCTCCAACACATGTAATATTCATCTCGCACAGTTGTTCTGTACAATTGGTTAACTTCGTCCAAGTCCAAGTAAGTAGGTTCTACAAACCTTTCGCCCTCAGATGGGTCCAATGGCTCAATGACTATGTATTCTCATGACTCGAAGGTCATCTTCCATGTCTTTAAGTTTATTATGGCCTAGTTATCAAATGCCCAGTCCAAACCCAACAATGTCGGATAAGGTTCCGTGCCATCCACTATCTCAATTACTTTGAAGTTAGCTTTAGTATGTACTCCATCTAGGTCTACTTTTACCCCTTTCAGTCTCCCAATCGATAGAACTTTGTGTTGATTTGATAGTTTCAGTTGAAGAGGTGAATATCCTAATGCGAGTTCTCCCATACATTGCCATGTCTTCTTGGGTAATAATTGACTTCGGATCCTAAATCCAGTGTGATATCTCCCATGTTAAAATCTCTAATGTTGGTGTTCAACCTAAATTCCCTACTTGTTCTCCACCTTGTATGTAGGTGATTGACTGTTTTGTGTTCTAAATTTCCTTCTTCTTGTACACTACATGTTTCTAGCATATATTGTAATACCTTAATAGAGGATGGATCATTTAGTAGTCTAACATAGGATTGCAAAAACCTTTAATCATACTTACTTGTCCCATGAGATGTGTTTCTTTGGTGTGATCCAACAATCGAGGCATCTTGTACTCTGGTACTTCCTTATTATGTTGTGTAGTTGATGTCGATGCAATGTGTGGCTTTAGGAATTCTTGTATGTCTTGATTGAATATCTCCTTCTCGTTCTTCACATCAAACTGATTCTTTAGTTCGACATTATTTTTCACCCATTGGTGTTGTATTGGATCTTGTCTTAGTGCGTTGTTTCTTGTTTTAGCTCCTCCCCGTGTAACTAGGTTGACATTTCTCCCTTCCTCCCTTGCTTCTGCAGAAATACACTGAACATTCTGATTGTTTTGATTCCTCTTTTCCTGGATCTTCTCTAATAGTGTCAGGCATTCTTCCATGTCATGATCTGATGCACAACAATACATATAGGTTGTTGATGGAAGTGGACATTCTCTTGCACAATTTCCTAGTTGTTGACAATTGTGACATACCACTGGTCCTCTAACTCTTCCAAAGCCTCCTCTTGCTCTTCCTCCACCTCTGTATCTAACTCAATCCTCTCACAACGCATTATACTAAGGCACCTGGTTATACTGCATGATATTATAAAGGTATTATACTATGACTGTGCAGTGTTATATTCTTGTTGCACAAAGCTATATTGTTGCTTCGCACTGTTGAGGGGGATGGTACTTGGTTAAACTGAGGAGCAACTTTCCCAGTCATCATTTCCACCTGCACCTTATATGAATTTGATGTTCTTTCCCTCATCAAGTCCATGGTTCTGAAATCTTTGTCATCATGGCCTACTGACTTGCAAAAGTTGCAATATGAGCTCTTCAATACTGTTTGGTAATTTTGCATCATTGGGAAGTGGCATGGATCATGACCTTGTTTCTTATAGATCTTGCACGATATTCCTCCCATAGGTAATGGTTTTGGCATTCCTTTTTCCATGTATTGCGTGAATGTTGTACATTCATTCTTATGGTTTCCTTCTATCCTACATGTGGTACACCAAATGGCTTCTCTTTTTTCCTTACCTTTGTTCTAGTTCAGCTGGAACGTTAATTTCTTCATATCCTCCTGCAGCTCCTTTATGGCTAGGTTTGTCTTTTTATATTGGTTCTCTTCCAATTGTAGGGCCACTTATAAAGCCTCTTCCTACATCTAAAACTTCTTTTGTTGCAACGGATACCTCAAGTGTGGTAGAAGTGAATTGATGAACAGATGCCTATGATGCATATATGTCATGACGTATTTTAGCTTCCCCTTCAATTTTTTGAATCTTTGGTCAATATCCCATACAAATTATCCTAGTTTATGTCTCATATCTATCATATCATTCATGTATTGATCCTCTGAACTAGGATTCTGGAACTCATTTATCAGCAGCTTCTTGATATCTCTAATCATTTTGGTTGTCCCTGGCGAAATGTTTGCAGCTAAACTCATGTACCAATCGAGTCTGTGATATATTAATGTGAGAGCTAACTGTGCAAGTTTAGTGTCTTCATCTGTGATCTGTTTCACTTCCCAAGTATTTTCATAGATAAACAGGTACTTCTTTGGGTCCTCTAATGCTTCTCCTTTGAATTATGGTAACATGATGGTTGGATCATGTCCTACCATTCTGAATGATGAAGTACTACCTCCACGCAGTGTAGATACTTGACTACTCCCTCCTGAACTGGATCCTCCAGTTATTGTTCCTTGTGTAGATGTACTTATTGTTGTCTTCCTTCTCCCAAAATTTGGTTTTCTAAATGGTGGTGTTTTTCTTGGTGTATTAGTCGCACATGGGTTTATGGATTCCACAGTGACACTGAAATGGATAGGAGTGTTTGATTCTATTTCCGGTATTGGACCTCTCATCTTACTATCATATGTTGTGAAAAATATTTCCTCAATCTGATCCACATGTTGGAGATCCTCTACCTCCTCTTCATCACTTGCCAAGCCTTCCCTTGTGGCTACAACTCTCTTCTTGGTTTTCAGCTTATACTGGTAGGGTACTCCATTGCACATGTTTCCAGCGGTTGCCATGATTTTCTTGATCTAGTATTCATTCATCATAATTGGGTCCCAGGCCTCCTCCTTCTTTCCTTTATCCCCTTCTCCTTCCATTTCTCCTTTTCGTGTCAGTGCTTCCCCCCTTCCCCCATGCACGCAGGGAAGTTTAGTTGTCTAATTCCATCATCATCACACCTTTGTTATATATTAATATCTTAATGGAATTATATAACAATCCGATGTACCTACCTCAAGGTCCCTTCAAGAACTCTTGTTTAGCTGCGTTGTAGGACTTCGCTGTATATATTGCAAACTCTGTGATGAATCTAACAACAATGTTGTCTAGCCAGAAATCTACTGCGCGTGTAAACTTATTATCAACTCGTTGTAGCTACATTCCACTCTATCTGTCTGATCCGATTCGTAGGATGTTTTTTCTTCAATATTTTTATCCACTCCTTCAATATGTGTGGAAAATCACATAAAAATACTTCATGCAAGTCGGTGAATACGTACTTGTCTAGAAATTGGTGCGGGGTCAACTTCAGGTTTCTGTTATCTTTCTGCACAAACTCTAGCTCTTTTGTCTTCAACCAAATTTCTATCTCTGCCTTCATGGGATTCCACAGTCTCAACATACCTTTTTAGATTCTCATTCTCCTCAACATCTTGTGATTCGGTCTAACGTTCGTCTGACGGATCCTCCACAAATCTCATATACTCAATCCTATTTTCTTTCACAAAACTGGAAGCAAAACCATTTTTTGGTGTTCTATTTCCTACTCTTTTGTTATTCTTAACCTCACATATTGACCCTAGTTCATATTTAGTAAGCTTCCCAATAAAATCCCTTTAAAACTATCATCCCCTCTGGTAAACCAGAAGGAAATGCAACACACATATTGTACTGCACAGTCTCACCAGAGATATCTCTATGGGTGGTTTCAATACTCAGGTGTTTGCAACCTAATATTGAGCAAGATATATGGTTGTGCACCGTAAAATTTATTCATTCCCTCCAACATCAAGTTATAACATTCATTTGATGCATGCATGTGGAATACTAGATCTACTTAGTGCTTCATTTATCTAACATGCATCAATTAATCAGACATAAATATGCATTCATTCATTCACATAACACAGTATTACTATGGTTCACCCCCTCCTGGGCTACGTCCACAAAGATTTGGCTCTCTATCTTTATTATAAGTTAGAAATATATCACGTCGCGCGTCATTACAATATTTGTTCTTCCTCTCTCCCATAGGCTCCTCGATCCCTACGAGGCAAACTAGATCACACCAAGATCCTCAGCATGTGATCTAACCCTCAGGGTCAAGTCGCTCACTCCTTCCTTAGCTCAACAACTGAATTATTCATACAGTTCTTGTAGTTCTCTCTCTCTCTCCCTCCTTCTGTGTGAGTCCTCTCTATATTCTCTCTTATAGACACTCTCTATCTCCTCTCTCTTCATTTCCTAAGTCCTACTTATTTATATCCTCGGCTCACTAGCCATTACAATGAATTACAAAAACCCTAACCCTAGCATCGTTAGGTATTCCTTGCATACACGCTTTGCCTGCTTATCTTACACGTGCTGCTTTTCCTTCCAGCTGTCTTTTGCATGATTTTCCTCCAAAAATGGCCTTACTTCCTAGCTAGGCTTGCCTCCAATAGATATACATCAATGAATGAAGTTATGGGTAATACCACTATCAATTAAGATAATAACTTTGATATGTTTGATGTATCCAATCAATTAGAGGGTTCAAGGATAAGAAATACCAATCAAGACATGCAAGGTGGTGTATGGTTTCACATCCCATGGAGTAGATGGTGGCATGTATTCAACAGGTGGAGGAAGAGTATCTAGTGGTATAGCTTCAAATTCATCATTACAAATGAACTTTGAAATGGACATAAATATATTTTTCTCCTTAGATTTATGCCTAGGAAAATATTTCTCATCACATTTGTAGCAAATAAAATTGAGTTGGAACTCCACAATTTTAGCAAAGTTTAACTTATGGATCTTGAAATTTGGGAGGATGGAGAGGGGTCGGAAAGGGGAGAGATAATAGAACAGGGATGGGGAATAAAGGGTTTATTTTTTGTTTTATAATTCACCACCTTTTGAGATCTTTTGAGAGTACTCCAACCAACAAGTATGATAACCCATAAAGACCTGTGCATGTATCTCTTCTTTCAAAAGTTTTCCCAGGAAAAAGGTATCAAACATGCCTTTAGTGTGGATGATGAGTTTCTCAAATGTAGAGATGAACTATTTGACTATACTAAATTTTTTAATCTTGACCAATCATCCAAAATAATGAGTGTCTATTTCAAAGCATTACAAAGGTTTGAGACAAATTTTGTCCAAGAAATATAACCTTAGTGGGAGTTCATATGCCATTACCACTATTACCAATGTTAAGGAAAAAAATATAATATTCTCACATGAAGTTTCATTAAGTAATTTATGACTCCATGTATGATACAAGTGGATATCGGTGGCCACCCACCTATTCAATTGGCTCAAAGACTAGTTTCCATTTTGGCAGTTCTTCTAAAAATTTTCAGGTCCTAAAATTATGGGGTCATTTTGAGGCCCTCAACAATGGCTTTTGGGTGAGGAATAGTCACACTATAAGATTTAGCCAGAGTGTGTCAACAACATGTGTATCTCTCATAAATATATTTCCAATGAGCTATTGTACACCTAAAATAGAGATCGTATGCAAAATATACAACCCCAGGAAGTTTATGTACCAACTTACCCCATCGAGGTCCACATGACTTATGGTGCTTCATCTCCTAGGGTTAGGTTTTTTTATGTTTATGGTTTTCTCATTTATTCTTTATGTTAAAAAGGATTTTGGAGCCTCATTGTAATCATCTTCTTGCGAATGAGCATAGCCAACACATCTCTTCTCAGAGATAAGCTACCACCATTCTAGCTAGCTTATGTGTTTTTGTGTTTTACAGTCTTTTGTATTTCAGATAGTCATTAATAGAATATAAGATTTAATGTATTACTGTGTTCATTTCCATATATCTGTGTATTTCTTTGTTATATCTCTATTATATTTCTTCCTTCATATCGTTCCTCAAAATAATCTGGATCAGTGGTATCAGAGCAATCTTCTCCTTTTCGTTCTTAGTGTATGTCTCCGACGAGGTCAGGGTATAGAGAGCTGGGTCTTGATCTTGTTTCTCTTTAGGAAAACCACTCTCACATAGCCAAGAAACCTTCCATGGTGGAAGAAAACAGGGATGATGGGATAGGAGATCCTTTCGAACTACTACTCAAGGAATCCCTCACACGACAGAGGAATGAGATGAGTGATAATTTCGCTCAGATCCTTCAACGGTTGTTGACAAAAACAGAGGCACCTTCAATAAGAAATCACTCTAGAGGTGAGGTTCCCTTCAAGGTACAATTTAACTTTGATATTTCTTTATTTGAAGTCCAGATAGACGTCGATGCTTTGGAAAAATGGTTAAATTCGTTAGAGGGTTATTTCTCTATCCATAATTTTTCCAATAGTGAAAAGATCACCTTCACACTCCTTAAGGGAGACTTACTGTGAGAAACATGTTGAGGATGAGTCTGTAATTTTTTGGCTAGGACCCACTTGGGAAGATTTTTTTGATGCCCTCAAGGAACAATATTACCCTGTTGAAAGTTATGATGAGCAATACATGAGATGGACCACATTTTTCCAAGAGAGGGGAAAACAATGTCATAGTTCACCAATACTTTCCATACCTTGCACACCAAGTTGGGTATCAAATAATTGTAGTGGAATTTGTTCCTAAAATATTGTGGGGATATGCACATGTACATCCAAAACGAAATGGATTTTTTGGAAATATCACCGTTGGGAGCCACTTACCGATATGCTGTAAAAAACGAATAGAAGTTCAAGAAGCAAAACAAGAAATAGTTCAGTTCTGAAAATCCATAATAGCTAAAATATGATAAGGGTGGCCCTAAATCCCAAGCCAAAGGACAGAGAAAGGATGGCCAACCCCAAGATAACCATCCCAATCCAACGACAAAGAAGGGTAATGGGAAGTTGAAGAAGGAAACTAGAAAATGGTGTGAGTTCCAAAAATCCCTTGGCACAATACTGATGAATGTCACTCCAAACAATATTTGTTGTCTGAGACAAAACCATGATGGTTAGATTCTAACTCGGACTCTAATTCAGAACCAAAAAATGGAAAACATAGCATTTATGCAACACAAAGTGTCACCCGCTACCACAAAAGTCTATCCAGAGGAATCAACGGAGCCTAAAGAAGGGGAGAACCTTTTCCACTCACAGATGTGGGTGAGGGGAACCCCACTCCATTTCATTGTTAAAGTGGTAGCTAGAAGAAATTGATCTTAGTATATGTTTTCAAGAGGCTGAACCTAAAAATAATGCTACATCCTCAGCCATACACCATCGGTTTGCTCAGCCAGGGAAGAGACATTTTCATCAACCAACAATTTCTTCTACACTATGGGATCAAACCCTTCAAAGAAGAGGTATTTTTTTATGTTTACCCTGTTGGAAGATTGGTTGTTGTCATTGATGTCAACCCTAGTCATGGGTTTTGGACTGCAATATTGATAAAGTTATTTGGACATGAAGGACAATGCACATGCATATACAAAACCCATGAATGGATAGTATACATCATGTTATTTTTGGTGGTATGTGGCACATCACGTGGATCCTCATGGTTGAGGAGAAATTAATTTTTGAAGATGACAAAATGAATTGAAAAAGGAAGTACATGTAGGCCCTGAAGATAATTAAAGAAAACAATTACAAAATAAGAAAGTGTCAGGTCGGCCCTAATGTTAAAAAGAAGTGACATAAATGGTATAAATAAAAATCATTATACATTCATTTGATACAAGTTGAATTTCAGAGGAAATAAGAAGTAAAGAAGGTCGGATTTCAAGGGAGGATGAAGTCTTTTGGTGATGTGTTCTAAGGTATGTTATTTTCAGGTCATCTTACCATTTTTGCTATAAATTTTT
>JASDQU010011778.1:104344-116974 GCA_032191745.1 Picea mariana
CCATTGTTCACTTTTCTACATACTCATATGTTCGGTCAGTGACATCTTCCACTGTGCCCTCCTATGGTTGTTCCAGTTTGTTTTTATGTGACCTTTATGGCGCGGTCATTTCTACCTGGTTAGGAACCATCCCATTAACTTTCGGGGCTTCTACAGGGTTTTCAGGGTGCAAATGATTGCCAACGTCCTCAGCCTGTTGGCCCTGTCCCCCTTATGGCACATCAATGTCCATGCCCATTGGTGTTGGCTGCTGTGTTTCCTCCATGATAGGTGTGGGGCTTCTTGGTGTCATATCGGGTGAAGGGATTTTGTCCACATTGACGAATTCTGTAGACTGAGGGGGGTGTTGTTCTCTTCCCTGTGGCTTTGGTGGTGGTCTGACATTGCTACAAGGTTGTCTGCAAGTCTAGATCAACTCTCCTAGTTTGGGTGGTGCCATGGTGGTAAAAATACTTTTCGTTGAGATTAGTGTGATGTAACCTCTACAAACTTTGCTCTCTACTCTTTATGTTCCATCGCTCTATGATTTTATCAATTTCGCAATAACCCTTTCAATCCTGGCGTGCTTCGCTTATATAGAAATTGGGTGAAACTTCTCGGAGACGTTACCCATCATGTGTTTTAAATGAACCAATGCTTCCCACGTACTTGACATTGATTTCCCTTGCCGTCGCCAGTGGATGCGATTAATGCGGTGTCCCGTCAATCATTTTTTTCATTTAAGTTTGATAGTCGTTGTCCATTTGCTCTTTATTTGTCGTACCCTCCATTCTCGTTGTTTCCACTTTTTAGTGAGCGTTGATCTTTTCTCTGTCGTGCTGGTGTTTTTGAGTGTGCGTTCTCATTCTCTTTTCTGCACACTACGCCTTTGTTGCTATCTTTTGATGTTTGACGCGGTAACCAACCCCTCTGGTTGTTTTTTCTTTTAAGTGCGAGGAGGTCAATTGTCCCTATATAGCTTCAGTTGACTCCCATTGATCATCCCTCTAAGTTATGTTCCTCCTAAATCCTTCAACTGTACAACTCCTCCATCTATGACAATCTTTACTTCATATGGTCCTAACCAATGCATTCTAATTTTTCTTGGGTGCTGAAGGGATTTACTGTCATACACCAAGACTAAGTCTCCTTCCTTGAAATATTTTCTCTCGATGTGTCTGTCATGCCAAGCTTTATCCCTTGCTTTATGTACTTCTTGGTGAAACCCTGCTAGAATCCTATCTTCCTCCATGATCATCAGTTGTTTTATCCTTTCCTGTACTGTGTCTCGCTCTGTCACGTTTGTAATTGTTTCTACACACAGGCTAGGTACCAAAAATTATAATGGCACCACTGCTTCTTGTCCATACACCACTCTAAATGGTATGTGTCCGATCAAATTTTTTCATGTGGTCATGTTCTCCCACAATACTTTTGGTATCTTCAAGTCTCAATCATCCCTGTTAACGTTGCATATATTTGTCAGTGCATTTTCAAGGATTTTCTTAAAGGCTTCCATTGTTCCATTTGCTTGAGGATGATACGGTGTACTCTTTTGATGATGAACTTCAAAATCCTCAGTCATATCCTTAATAGTGTTGTTAATGAAATGATTGCCTTGGTCACTCATCAAAATCCTTGGACAACCGAATCTAGTGATCACTTTCTCAAACAGGAAGTGTGTTGTTGTCTCTGCGCTACAATATTGTATTGGTGTTGCTTCTTCCCATCTTGTTAAGTATTATGTCGCAGTGATAATATAACTTGCTCCTGACCTTTTGATGGTGGGTTAATTTGTCCCACAAAATCTATGGCAAATTTATAAAATACCTGCAAGGTTACTTGTGGTCTCAGGGATATATCATCCCTTCTATTTCGTTTACCATCCCTCTGACATACATTTCATTTCTAGCAATATTCCTTTAAGTCTCTGTGAACAGTCGACCACCATAGTCCTACGTGCAATACCTTATGCACGGTATCTTTTCCTCCATAATGTCCTCCTACTATTCCATCGTGGGATTATGCTAATATCCTTGGTATTTCATGTTCCATCACACATCTTCTCAAGATGCTATCTACACTCATTTTATATAAGTTTCTTATGATCAATTAATAGTCTGCAACCCTGACCACTAGGTTTTTCTTTTGTGTAGTGTTGAATTCCTGTGGTGTAATCCCTCTACTTAAGTACTGGATGATGTCTGAAAAGTATTCATCGGCTACCTGGACTGAAAAATAGTTGTGCATCGGGAAATTTATCCTCTAGACTTGTAGGTTCCTCCCCATTTGTGATCCTCGACAGGTGATCAGGTCTTGTGTTCAAATTTATCGGTTTAACTATCACTTCGAAGTCAAATTATTGGAACAAAAATAACCATCAACAAATTCTCCCCCCCAACACTGGCTTGTTGACTAGGTATTTGAGCGTTGAATGGTCTGTGAACATTTTGAATTTTTTTCCCAATAAATAATGCCTGAATTTATGAAGTGCATATACCATCACTAAGCCTTCCCTTTCTGTGGTATTGTAATTTTTCTCCGATTCTGACAATTTTCTGCTAGCAAATGCTATAGGATGGTCCAATTCTCCTGCTCCTAGTTGTGTTAGTATAGCTCCAGGTGTTATTGTTGATTAATCTACATGGACATGGAATGTCTTATCTCAATCTGGGAATACCAGTATTGGTGTGGTTACCATCCTCTCTTTCAGGGTGTCCAATCTGTGCTATTAATCATCATTCCATTGAAACTTTATGTCTTTCCTTAGAAATTTCTCCATTGGCGCAATGATCTGTGCATATCCATTTATAAATTTCCTGTAGTATCCTATGTGTCCCAATGTCTCTTTCAATTGACATACTTATTTTGGTGGTGGCAGGTTAACAATTACTGCAATCTTGGCCGGATCTACTAGCAAGCCTTGCTTGCATACTATATGGCCCAATAGTATTCCAAAAGGTGTCTCGAAGATGAAATTCTTGATATTTAAGGATATTTGACACTGCCTGCATCTTTATAACATCATTCACATGACCTATACATGGTCTTTAAACAAAATTTAGATTGTCTAATCATCTAGATATACCTCTAGAAACTGGTGGATAAAATCTTTAAATGCAGCTATGAATACTCTAGAGAATATTGTTGGTGCATTTTTCAATCCAAACGACATGACTGTATACTGGTAGGATCCCCATCCTATGGAAAAAGTGGTCTTGTATCGGTCTTCTAGTGAGATTTTGATCTAATGATATCTTGAGAATCCATCGGTGAATGAATAAGATTCCTATCCTCCTACATTCTCTAACACTTCATCTGTGAAGGGAGTAAGGAATGGGTCATGTAGGCATGCATCGTTCAATTTCCTTAAGTCGACACATATTTGTATCCACCCTTGTTTCTTGTCCTGAAATATCATTGGGCTTATCCATTCTGATTCTTCTACAGGTTCTATGATTCTAGCTTCTAACATCCTATCGATTTTGGCTTTGACTTTTTACTTATATATGGGATTCAGATTTTATGGTCGTTGTTTGATCGGTTTTGCCTCAACTCTGAGTGGTATCTTCATTTCGACTATCTCACCTGCTATGCCTTTCATTTTTGTGAACGCTATTGGGAACAGGTCATTGTACTCGTGCAGTAACTATGTTATACTTTCCACTATTTTCTCATCCCAATAGTCTCTAATGCTAGCCATTTTAGTATTCTCAACTATCCCAATGTTTACTTTCTTCAGCTTGATCGGAAAAGAAATTACTTCTGATTCTAGAGGTGGACCTTCAACTTCTCTCTCGCCTTCAACTTCCTCAATTTGAATATCACTCGGGTCATCTTCATCTAGTGCTTCTCCCTGCACATGGTAGCATGACATTATCTCTTTTACTGTCTGTCTATTTTGGTGTTGTTCTTCTATCATTAGTTAAACCTCTGGTTCTTTAATGAATATCACCCCTTGGAGTTGTTTCAGTGTTGTGTCTATGTTGGGGTTCTCATTCTCAAATGAGAAAGTGACTACAAACTTCCACTATAATATTTTCCAGGTTGTAGTTCCTCTGTGTAGTTCTTGGTTTGCATACCAGTTTGTTGGGATACCTTCTAATGTGTGTACAAAATGATGGGGCCATTCCTTCGATGGTGTCATCCTCCATAGTGTACTGCACTTCTCCAGTTGTTCTGTTGGTACTCCCTATCCGTCATATTTCTCTAGTTGGTTTCTTCCTTGTTATGTTCCAAACCTAATGCACAGTAACCATTTACATTGGTACCAATCCTTCACTGTTTCTTTGTGCGCAACCCACCATCTGGTAGGTGTTTCCTTGAGTGCTATATCAAGAGCTAAGAGCCTCTAATTCTCTAATACTTCATCTTTGTACTGTTTTAATAATGCTTCTAAGTTGTTCACTCCATGGAAGTTGGGAGGTTCCCTTATCTTCGTACCTACCCATCTTACTACGCTATCTATTCTTGTGCATCTTCCTATGGAAACTTTGTGTAACCTCTGCCGCCAATTTTCTAAGCCCGTATCTTATTCTGACGCACATGAGGTGATGCTTCGCATTGAGTACCCCATCTCCAGTTGGATTCATGTAATATTCATCTCGCACAGTTTTTTTGTACAATTGGTTGACTTCCTCCAGGTCCAAGAAAGTAGGTTCTACAAACCTTTCCCCCTCAGATGGGTCCAATGGCTCAATGACTATGTATTCTCATGACTCGAAGGTCATCTTCCATGTCTTTAAGTTGATTATGGCCTAGTTATCAAACGCCCAGTCCAAACCCAACAATGTCGGATAAGGTTTCGTGCCATCCACTATCTTGATTACTTTGAAGTTAGCTTTAGTATGTACTCCATCCAAGTCTACTTTTACCCCTTTCAGTCTCCCAATCGGTAGAACGTTGTGTTGATTTGATAGTTTTAGTTGAAGAGGTGAATATCCTAATGCGATTTCTCCCATACATTGCCATGTATTCTTGGGTAATAATTGACTTCGGATCCTAAATCTAGTATGATATCTCCCATGTTAAAATCTCCAATGTTGGTGTTCAACCTGAATTCCCTACTTGTTCTCCACCTTGTATGTAGGTGATTGACTGTTTTGTGTTCTAACTTTCCTTCTTCTTGTACACTACATGTTTCTAGCATATATTGTAATACCTTAATAGAGGATGGATCATTTAGTACTCTAACATAGAATTGCAAAAAACCTTTAATCATACTTACTTGTCCCATGAGATGTGTTTCTTTGGTGTGATCCAAAAATCAAGGCATCTTGTACTCTGGTACTTCCTTATTATGTTGTGTAGTTGATGTCAATGCAATGCCTGGCTTCAGGAATTCTTGTATGGCTTGATTGAATATCTCCTTCTCGTTCTTCGTATCAAACTGATTATTTAGTTCGACATTATTTTTCACCCATTGGTGTTGTACTGGATCTTGTCTTAGTGCGTTGTTTCTTGTTTTAGCTCCTCCCCATGTAACTAGGTTGACATTTCTCCCTTCCTCCCTTGCTTCTGCAGAAATACACTGAACATTTTGATTGTTCTGATTCCTCTTTTCCTGGATCTTCTCTAATAGTGCCGGGCATTCTTTCGTGTCATGATCTGATGCACAACAATACATATAGGTTGTTGGTGGAAGTGGACATTCTCTTGCTCAGTTTCCTAGTTGTTGACAATTGTGACATACCACTGGTCCTCTAACTCTTCCAAATCCTCCTCTTGCTCTTCCTCCACCTCTGTATCTAACTCAATCCTCTCTCAATGTGTTATATTAAGGCACCTGGTTATACTGCATGGTATTATAATGGTATTATACTACGACTATGCGGTGTTATATTCTTGTTGCACAAAGCTATACTGTTGCTTCGCACTGTTGAGGGGGATGGTACTTGGTTAAACTGAGGAGCAACTTTCCCAGTCATCATTTCCACCTACACCTTGTATGAATTTGATGTTCTTTCCCTCATCAAGTCCATGGTTCTGAAATCTTTGTCATCGTGGCCTACTGACTTGCAAAAGTTGCAATATGAGCTCTTCAATATTGTTTGGTACTTTTTCATCATTGGGAAGTGGCATGGATCATGACCCTATTTCTTACAGATCTTGCACGATAGTCCTCTCGTAGGTAATGGGTTTGGAATTCCTTTTTCCATGTACTACGTGAATGTTGTACATTCATTCTTATGGTGTCCTTCTATCCTACATGTGGTACACCAAATGGCTTCTCTTTTTTCCTTACCTTTGTTCTAGTTCATCTGGAACATTAATTTCTTCATATCCTCCTTCAGCTCCTTTATGGTTGGGTTTGTCTTTTTATATTGGTTCTCTTCCAATTGTAGGGCCACTTATAAAGCCTTTTCCTACATCTGAAACTTCTGTTGTTGCAACGGATACCTCAAGTGTGGTAGAAGTGAATTGATGAACAGATGCCTATGCTGCATATATGTCATGACATATTTTAGCTTCCCCTTCAATTTTTTGAATCTTTGGTCAATATCCCATACAAATTATCCTATTTTTTGTCTCATATCTATCATATCATTCATGTATTGATCCTTTGAACTAGGATTCTGGAACTCATTTATCAGCAGCTTCTTGATATCTCTAATCATTTTGGTTGTCCCTGGTGAAATGTTTGCAGCTAAACTCATGTACCAATCCAGTCTGTGATCTATTAATGTGAGAGCTAACTGTGCAAGTTTAGTGTCTTCATCTGTGATCTGTTTCACTTCCCAAGTCTTTTCATAGATAAACATGTACTTATTTGGGTCCTCTAACGCTTCTCCTTTGAATTATGGTAACATGATGGTTGGATCATGTCCTACCATTCTGAATGATGAATTACTACCTCCGCGCAGTGTAGATACTTGACTACTCTCTCTTGAACTGGATCCTCCAATTATTGTTCCTTGTGTAGATGTACTTCTTGTTGTCTTCGTTATCCCAAAATTTGGTTTTCTAAATGGTGGTGTTTTTCTTGGTGTGTTAGTCGCACATGGGTTTATGGATTCCACAGTGACACTGATATGGATAGGAGTGTTTGATTCTATTTCCGGTCTTGGAACTCTCATCTTCCTATCATATGTTGTGCACAATATTTCCTCAATCTGCTCCACATGCTAGAGATCCTCTACCTCCTCTTCATCACTTGCCAAGCCTTCCCTTGCGGCTACAACTCTCTTCTTGGTTTTTAGCTTATACTGGTAGGGTACTCCATTGCGCATCTTTCCAGCAGTTGCCATGATCTACTTGATCTGGTATTTATTCATCATAATTGGATCCCAGGCCTCCTCCTTCTTTCCTTTATCCCCTTCTCCTTCCATTTCTCCTTTTTATGTCAGTGCTTCCCCCCTTCCCCCATGCACGTAGGGAAGTTTAGTTGTCTGATTCCATCATCATCACACCTTTGTTATATATTAATATCTTAATGGAATTATATAACGATCTGATGTACCTACCTCAAGGTCCCTTCAAGAACTCTTGTTTAGCTGCGTTGTAGGACTTCGCTGTATATACTGCAAACTCTGTGATGAATCTAACAACAATGTTGTCTAGCCATAAATCTACTGCGCGTGTAAACTTATTATCAACTCGTTGTAGCTACGTGATTTCTTCAGGATTCCACTTTAGCTGTCTGATCCGATTCGTAGGATGGTTTTTCTTCAATCTTTTTATCCACTCCTTCAATATGTGTGGAAAATCACATAAAAATACTTCATGCAAGTCAGTGAATACGTACTTGTCTAGAAATTGGTGCGGGGTCAACTTCAGGTTTCTGTTATCTTTCTGCACAAACTCTAGCTCTTTTGTCTTCAACCAAATTTCTATCTCTGCCTTCATGGGATTCCACGGTCTCAACATACCTTTTTAGATTCTCATTCTCCTCAACATCTTGTGATTCGGTCTAACGTTCGTCTGACGGGTCCTCCACAAATCTCATATACTCAATCCTATTTTCTTCCACAAAACCGGAAGAAGAACCATTTTTTGGTGTTCTATTTCCTACTCTTTTGTTATTCTTAACCTCACATATTGACCCTAGTTCATATTTAGTAAGCTTCCCAATAAAATCCCTTTAAAACTATCAGCCCCTCTGGTAAACCAGAAGGAAATGCAACACACGGATTGTACTGCACAGTCTCACCAGAGATAGCTCTATGGGTGGTTGCAATACTCAGGTGTTTGCAACCTGATATTGAGCAAGATCTATGGTTGTGCACCATAACATTTATTCATTCCCTCCAACATATAGTTATAACATTCATTTGATGCATGTATGTGGAATACTAGATCTACTTAGTGCTTCATTTATCTAACATTCATCAATTAATCAGACATAAATATGCATTCATTCATTCACATAACACAGTATTACTATGGTTCACCCCCTCCTGGGCTACGTCCACAAAGATTTGGCTCTCTATCTTTATTATAAGTTAGAAATATATCACGCCGCGCGTCGTTACAATATTTGTTCTTCCTCTCTCCCATAGGCTCCTCGATCCCTACGAGGCAAACTAGATCACACCAAGATCCTCAGCCTGTGATCTAACCCTCGGGGTCAAGTCACTCACTCCTTCCTTAGCTCAACAACTGAATTATTCATACAGTTCTTGTAGTTCTCTCTCTCTCTCTCCCTCCTTCTGTGTGAGTCCTCTCTATATTCTCTCTTACACACACTCTCTATCTCCTCTCTCTTCATTTCCTAAGTCCTACTTATTTATATCCTCGGCTCACCAGCCATTACAATGAATTACAAAAACCCTAACCCTAGCATCGTTAGGTATTCCTTGCATGCACGCTTCGCCTGCTTATCTTACACGTGTTGCTTTTCCTTCCAGTTGTCTTTTGCATGCTTTTCCTCTCAAAATGGCCTTACTTCCTAGCTAGGCCTGCCTCCAATAGATATACATCAATGAATGAAATTATGGGTGATACCACTATCAATTAAGATAATAACTTTGATATGTTTGATGTATCCAATCAATTAGAGGGTTCTAGGATAAAAAATGCCAATCAAGACATGCAAGGTGGTGTATGGTTTCACATCCCATGGAGTAGATGGGGGCATGTATTCAATGGGTGGAGGAAGAGTATCTAGTGGTATAGCTTCAAATTCATCATTATAAATGAACTTTGAAATGGACATAAATATATTTTTCTCCTTACATTTATTCCTAGGAAAATATTTCTTATCACATTTGTAGCAAAGAAAATTGAGTTGGAACTCCACAATTTTAGCAAAGGTTAACTTATGGGTCTTGAAATTTGGGAGGATGGAGAGGGGTTGGAAAGGGGAGAGATAATAGAACGGGGATGGGGAATAAAGGGTTTATTTTTTGTTTTATAATTCACCACCTTTTGAGATCTTTTGAGAGTACTCCAACCAACAAGTATGATAACCCATAAAGACATGTGCATGTATCTCTTCTTTCAAAAAATTTCCCAGGAAAAAGGTATCAAACATGCCCTTAGTGTGGATGATGAGTTTCTCAAATGTAGAGATGAACTATTTGACTATACTAAATTTTTTAAGCTTGGCCAATCATCCAAAATAATGAGTGTCTATTTCAAAGCATTCACAAAGGTTTGAGACAAATTTTGTCCAAGAAATATAACCTTAGTGGGAGTTCATATGCCATTACCACTATTACCAATGTTAAAGATAAAAATATAATATTCTCACATGAAGTTTCATTAAGTAATTTGTGACTCCATGTATGATCCAACTGGATATCGATGGCCACCCACCTATTCAATTGGCTCAAAGACTAGTTTCCATTTTGGCAGTTCTTCTACAATTTTTCAGGTCCTAAAATTATGGGGTCATTTTGAGGCCCTCAACAATGGATTTTGGGTGCGGAATAGTCACACTATAATATTTAGCAGAGTGTGTCAACAACATGTGTATTTCTCATAAATATATTTCCAATGAGCTATTGTACACCTAAAATAGAGATCGTATGCAAAATTTATGACCCCGGGAAGTTTATGTACCAGCTTACCCCATCGAGGCCCACATGACTTATGGTTCTTTATCTCCTAGGGTTAGGATTTTTTATGTTTAGGGTTTTCTCATTTATTCTTTATGTTAAAAAGGCTTTTGGAGCCTCATTGTAATCATATTCTTGCGAATGAGCATAGCCAACACATCTCTTCTTAGAGATAAGCTACCACCATTCTAGCTAGCTTATGTGTTTTTGTGTTTTACAGTCTTTTGTATTTCAGATAGTCATTAATAGAATATAAGATTTAATGTATTATTGTGTTCATTTCCATATATCTGTGTATTTCTTTGTTATATCTCTATTATATTTCTTCCTTCATATGATTCCTTAAAATAATCTGGATCAGTGGTATCAGAGCAATCTTCTCCTTTTCGTTCTTAGTGCATGCCTCCGACGAGGTCAGGGTATAGAGAGTTGGGTCTTGATCTTGTTTATCTTTAGGAAACCCACTCTCACACAGCAAAGAAACCTTCCATGGTGGAAGAAAACATGGATGATGGGATATGAGATCCTTTCAAACTACTACTCGAGGAATCCCTCACACGATAGAGGAATGAGATGAGTGATAATTTCGCTCAGATACTTCGACAGTTGTTGACAAAAACAGAGGCACCTTCAATAATAAATCACTCTAGAGGTGAGGTTCCCTTCAAGGTACAATTTAACTTTTATATTTCTTTATTTGAAGTCCAGATAGATGTCGATGCTTTGGAAAAATGGTTAAATTTTTTAGAGGGTTATTTCTCTATCCATAATTTTTCCAATAGTGAAAATATCACCTTCACACTCCTTAAGGGAGACTTACTATGAGAAACATGTTGAGGATGAGTCTGTAATTTTTTGGCTAGGACCCACTTGGGAAGATTTTGTTGATGCCCTCAAGGAAAAATATTACCCTATTGAAAGTTATGATGAGCAATACATGAGATGGACCACATTTTTCCAAGAGAGGGGAAAAAAATGTCATAGTTCACCAATACTTTCCATACCTTTCACACCAAGTTGGGTATCAAATATTTGTAGTGGCATCTGTTCCTAAAATATTGTGGGGATATGCACTTGTACATCCAAAACGAAATGGATTTTTTGGAAATCTCACCGTTGGGAGCCACTTACCGATATGCTGTCAAAATCGAATAGAAGTTCAAGCAGCAGAACAAGAAATAGTTCAGTTCTGAAAATCCATAATAGCTAAAATATGATAAGGGTGGCCCTAAATCCCAAGCCAAAGGACAAAGAAAGGATGGCCAACCCCAAGATAACCATCCCAATCCAATGAAAAACAAGGGTAATGGGAAGTTGAAGAAGGAAACTAGAAAATGGCATGAGTTCCAAAAATCCCTTGGCACAATACTGATGAATGCCACTCCAAACAATATTTGTTGTCTGAGACAAAACCATGACGGTTAGATTCTGACTCGGACTCTAATTCAGAACCAAAAAATGGAAAACATAGCATTTATGCAACACAAAGTGTCACCCGCTACCACAAAAGTCTATCTAGAGGAATCAATGGAGCCTAAAGAAGGGGAGAACCTTTTCCACTCACAGATGTGGGTGAGGGGAACCCCACTCCATTTCATTGTTGAAAGTGGTAACTAGAAGAAATTGATCTTAGTATATGTTTTCAAGAGGTTGAACCTGAAAATAATGCTACATCCTCAGCCATACACCATCAGTTGGCTCAGCCAGGGATGAGACATTTTCATCAACCAACAATGTCTCCTACACTATGGGATCAAACCCTTCAAAGATGAGGTATTTTTTGATGTTTATCCTGTTGGAAGATTGGTTGTTGTCATTGATGTCAACCCTACTCATGGGTTTTGGACTGCATGATTGATAAAGTTATTTGGACATGAAGGACAATGCACATGCATATACAACACCCATGAATGGATAGTATACATCATGTTGTTTCTGGTGGTATGTGGCACATCACGTGGATCCTCATGGTTGAGGAGAAATTAATTTTTGAAGATGACAAAGTGAATTGAAGAATGAAGTACATGTAGGCCCTGAAGATAATTAAAGAAAAGAATTACAAAATAAGAAAGTGTCAGGTCGGCCCTAATGTTAAAAAGAAGTGAAATAAATGGTATAAATAAAAATCATTATACATTCATTTGATACAAGTTGAATTTCAAAGGAAATAAGAAGTAAAGAAGGCCGGATTTCAAGGGAGGATGAAGTCTTTTGGTGATGTGTTCTAAGGTATGTTATTTTCAGGTCATCTTACCATTTTTGCTATAACTTTTTTTCTAGAATGATTCAGATGGTGAAATCAATATGGTATTGAGAATCCATATAAAGGTACCTCTGGTAAAATTTTTATCTCTTGATTCGCTATAATTATGGAGATACACTCTGTGGAAGATAGGGTTTGTGACTAGTTCTGAAGTTAGTCAATAAACAGGTGTTCCAAGTAAAATAGTCATAACTTCTTCATACAGAATCCAAATGAAGTGGGACCACTTCCATTGGAAATAGTACGGACTTTAGTTTCTTTTGTATGCGTTTCAGAGTCAGATGTTAAATATTGAGCGCGGGGCATGCTGTACAAGTGGGTTCTTCTGAATAGACCAGAATTGAATAAAGTCTACCATTCTGTCTATAACCTATTTTTGGGGAGGATTCA
>JASDQU010011779.1:0-38864 GCA_032191745.1 Picea mariana
TGAAATAAGGTGTGAAGAATACTATTCAAGATAACCAGGTACACAGACATGTAGGGTCATACAAGATAGCAGAGAATCATTTAATTCGCATTCATGAGCTACACAAGAAGATGAAAGTTCTCAATGGCTAAGCTAAACTGAATCAAATTACAAAGTGGTGAACATATGAACAATACTGACATCGGTAACAAAAGAGGATTGTAATTCATATAACATAAAAGAGTCAAAGTACATAGCCAAAAAGTATCCAGGATTGAACCCTTCATCTATCTTAATTCTGTAGCTTTATAGCTTTACATCACAGTTATCAGATCCTAAAACAATGGATCTGATTTTCTAAAAACAGAAAGCAAACTGTATTTACAAGAAACTAGGAGTAGATCCTCAAAATGAGGTCAATCCCTATCTGATAATCCTCAAAATGTGGTTGAAAAGTTGATGATGTGTAGCCTAGCCTTCCAAGGCTCTTTGGTTTGATCTCCTGAAGATGAAATTCGAGTTGGATGGTGTGTCTTCAAACCCCTGATATTCTGCCTTTGAAAATGATGCCAAATGTAGTTGAAAAACCTCTTTTTGACCTTATCCCTCAAAACTAGCCTTTGAATCACACTTGATAATTCAACAACTATCCATTTGAAGTGGTTTCAAACCATTCAAACTCAAAAAATCCTGATCTGGGCAAAAATTCGGTTATTCTATCCGTGACAGGCTTTCACCAACTAATTTACCCAAAAATCCACTCCTTAGCTGGTGAAATGCAAAGCTTTCACCAACTAACTAGCAAAATTCAAGACGAGTTAGCTGGTGAAAGCGCAGATTTTTTAAAAATCAAATTTCTCAGTCATGGAGAGTCTGTTTTACATGCTTGAATAGTCAATAGACATCTACAAATCCTAAGATTTCTAATGGTGCTTTCAAATATACATTTGGAGCTTAGGAATCTAGTCAAATGTTCCCTACAATATTAGGCATCATTCTTTAAAAAATGCCAGTGCATTTTTTATCTCTAACACCTTGGAGTCATCAAAAACTTGGTGGTCTCTTTATTTCAGCTACCAATAAAGAGTGTGGTCATGGACATTGTAGTAGATGATGTTCCCCCCAAGTTCGGCATGCTGTTGTCAAGATCTTGGATTAGAAAACTTGGAGGAACATTAGATATGGATCTCACATATGATACCATTCCAGTCTTTGGAGGGGAACACAGGAGGTTCTACAAAGAAGCTCAGCTGGCCTACATTGTTAGTGACAAAGCAAACCCCACTAATCACCCCATCTTTGCAATTGACACTGATTTGGGGTCTAGTTTATTGCAGATCCCTAAGACTCCTCAAGCCCCTTTTCAAATCAGAAAGAAACCCATATCTAATCACGAGATACCTCCTCCAATCACCTCTGTTTGGAAAATTTTCTTCAACAAAGCTTCTTCTAGTGAAGGCGTTGCTGCTGGAGTGCTTCTTGTGTCCCCTTGGTAGGAAACCATATCCCTATCATACAAGATGGAATTTGAAGCTACCAATAATGTGGAAGAATATGAAGCTCTTGTTCTGGGTATGAGGGCTACAAAAGAAATGGGAATTAAGGAGGTAGCAGTGTTTGGAGATGCTGAGTTGATAATCCAAAAAGTCAAAAATACTTATCAGGCTAAGCATCCTCAGCTCAGGGGTTACAAAAATGAGGCATGGGACCTGATTGATAATTTCTTCTCGGCTTTCAACATTTCTTTTATTCCTAGAGAGGAAAATACTTTGGCTGATTCCTTAGCTGTCTCGACTAGTCTGTTCAAGATCCCTCTTTCACCTAAGATCAAATATGAGGTTGAAATAACATATAGGCCATCTGTTCCGAACAATATTAAGCATTGGAAGGCATTCAAAGACGATATTGAAATCAAAAATTTTCTTCAGTCCATCAATGAATTTTTTGCATTGCACATTGATCAGGATCTTGATCTTGAATGTCACCCTCACCCTAAGGTATTTTTAAATAAAATTGCTATTCATTTGCCTAGAAATCACATTCCGAAGGGACTAGTCCCTTTAGAAAGACTGTTCGATGCGAATGATGTGGTAGTAAAGGGTAGGGTTTCAAATGGAGATGATGATACAATGTAGTGAAATATTAGCACACAACAGGAGCCTAAGTTTGTCAAGTTGTCAAGCAGTTTGACCAAAGAGTAGAGGGCCGAATATACCAAGTTGTTAAGGGAATTTGTTGATGTGTTTGCATGGACCTACGAGGACCTCAAAACATATGACACATCTTTCATTGAACACAAGATCCCACTGAAGGAAGAGGCTAAGCCATTCAGGCAGAAGCTAAGACAAATAAATCCCATGTTGTTGCCTGTCATGGAGAGAGAAGTGAAGAAGTTGTTAGATGCCCAAATCATTGTCCCCTTGAGATATTCTGAGTGGGTGGCCAATTTGGTTCATGTGAGGAAGAAAAGTGGAGAAATCAGACTCTGTGTCTATTTCAGGAACCTGAATAGGTGCTCAAAGAAAGACAACTATCCTTTGCCCCACATGGAACACATATTGCAGAGGGTAACTGGTGCATCTAGGATATCCATGATTGATGGTTTTTCTAGATATAGTTAGATATCAGTCATGCCTGAAGAAAAAGAAAAATTAGCCTTCACCACTCCCTGGGGCACATTCATGTATGCCAAAATGCCTTTTGGATTAATGAATGCAGGAGCAACATTCCAGTGAGGCATGGACATAGCCTTCATCCTGGAGAAAGATCGGTTTGTGGTGATCTATCTGGGTGACATCACAGTCTTCTCCAGGTATGATAAAGAGCATTGCTGTCACTTGAGGAAAGTTTTCTTGAAATGATGGAGGTGCTAAAATTTCAGACCCCAACCTAGTTTCAGTCTCGCTGATTTTTCAGCCAAAGTTAAATGCCCAAACCCAATTTCAGCACTGTTTCAGCACAGTTTCAGCATATAAAAAACTTAGTAGAAAACAAACTTTATAACTAAAACATGAGGATTCTGAACATCGTTTTCAACGCAGAAATAAAATATCAGCAGTATGCAAAACTCAGAAAATTTAGACACAAGAATTTTCAGTCTAACATCGACCCTGGAAAAACCCACAAGGGGAAAACCAGTGAGAGAGGGATTTTTATTATTATTGAGTTTTTGAGAAATTTCTTTTACAGCATATTCATCTTCATAAATTTACACAAACTTATCTGGACTTTCTTTCGCAAAAAATCCTTCTGAATATTCCTTGAAAATGCTCCTCGATTTCTGTCCCAGAAATCCGTACAACTGTATAGTTGTCCCAACAACTAATGTTGTATGGACTGTCTCGAAATTCATGCCAAAACTCTGCTAATACCGTACGAAAAACCCATCATGAATAGCTCCTTGAAAACTGTGTTGTACGGCCCTCAAAATTCATGCCAAATTGTACGGACTGTATGGAAATACACTTGAAATTAATTGTAGTAGTTACCTCGATTTCTATGCCAATAAATGGTTGTACGATATCCTTGGGATGCATGCCAAACTCCTTAGAAATTATTCTATTGTCTCCCTCAATTTTTTTGCATGAAAAATGGTTGTACGGCCTCTAGAAATTAGTACCATACGGTCTGCATTAATGGTTGTACCCTGTCTTGATATCCATGCTAGCTTGCTGCCTTGGGATGCATGCCCAAATCTATAAATGTTGCCTCTATTTCTCCAGCTTAACCTCCTCTCTTTTCTCTCTTGCTCTCTCAACAAGAAATGAATGAACTACCCAAGAATGGGTGCGCCCTCTTACCCTAGTTGACTTCATGAGGGAAGGTGAGGGGTTTTCTAATCTAACGGTTGAGATTAGATTAGATGAGTGGCTGAGATTAGGTGTATCTTCACTCACCCTCACTTTAGTCATAAAGTTATATTTTAATTTGCATCTCACAAATTAATTTGACCAGGACCCACATTAGGCACTTTCTCCCCCTTAGGCGCCTAGGGAAGAGAAACACTTGCCTTGGTACTTTATTTTAATTAAAAATTTAACAGGAGGTTTGGCTTGTCCTTAAATCCCAAGAAATATTTGTTTGCTATGAAGGAGGGGAAGCTGTTAGTCCATATAGTATCAACAGAGGGAGTGAGAATTGATCCCAATAGGGTAGAGGCAATTTAGACCCTGTCACTTCCCAGGTCTAGAAAGGAAGTTTAGGATTTTTTAGGGAAGACTAACTTTCTGAGGAGATTCATCTCAAATTTTGCTGAGTTGGTGAAACACATCACATCCATGCTCAGAAAAGGAAAAGAAGTAAAATGGATTGTTGAACCCAGGGAATCTTTCCTCCAAATAAAAAGGGAAATGACTGAGGCAGTTGTGTTGATTAGTCCTGATTATTCCAAGGATTTCCTAATTTTTTATTTTGCTTCTTTTGATACAGCAGCAGTGGTCTTATTGCAGAAAAATAAGGGCGAGAGAAACCCATTTCCTTTTTTAGTAAGGCATTAAGAGATGCATAAATCACGTACAAGATCATGGAGAAGCAGGCCTATGCCTTGGTGAAAGCTCTCAAAGTTTTCAGAGTCTATGTCTTACACTCAAGAGTGACTGCATATGTTCCTTCAGCCTCTGTGAAGGACATCCTTATACAACTTGACATAGATGGGAGGAGAGGTAAATAGATTGCTAAGATCCTTGAGTTCGACCTGGAGATAAATCCCACCAAGTTGGTTAAAGGGTAGGGTTTAGCCAAGTTTCTAGCTGAATCCAATTGCAAGTCCTTAGGGGTTAGCTTCATTAATGGTTTCTCAGGAAATCAGCAAGCTGAGTCGCCCAGCAAAAGCTTTCAGGGTAGCTTATCACTAGCAGAATGCACCTGGTAAAGAGACATTTTGTACTTTCTACAAGAATTGAAGTCTCCTGATGGAATGGGAAAAAGCAAGGCAAGGGCTTTAAAGCTAAAGGTGGTCAGATATTGCCTTATTGACCAAGTCTTGCACTGGAGAGATCCTCTAGGGGTGTTTCTCAGGTGTCTAAATCCATAGGAAGCCCAGAAAGTTATCTTTGATTTCCACAATGGCCTTTGTGGAGGGCATCATTTTTGGAAGACCACAACCCACAAAATTCTCAGGGCTGGGTACTACTGTCCCACCTTATTTGCTGATGTCTGCAGAGAAGTCAGAGCTTGCACCAAATGCCAAAGGTTCTTAGGAAAGAAGAAACTCAAAGATCTACCACTAAATCCTGTAATAGCTTCAACACCTTTTCAATAGTGGGGATTGGACTTCATTGGAGAAATTCATCCTCCTTCAAGTGGCCAGCACAGATGGATCCTGACTGCAACAGACTATTTCACCAAGTGGATAGAAGCTGCCCCCACTAGGAGTGCCTCGCACAAGGTGATTATCAGCTTCTTAGAGGATATCATAGCTAGATTTGGCTGTCCTAGTAGAATTGTCATTGATAATGCTGCTTCTTTCAATTTTGAGCCTCTGGTTAAGTTCTGTGACTAGTTTGTGATTTCACTAATTCACTCCACTCCCTATTATCCTCAAGGAAATGGACTGGCAGAATCTTCCAATAAAAGTCTAATCAAACTCATTAAAAGGTTATTGGAAGATAATAAGAGGGCCTGAGATTCAAAGCTCAAGTTTTTTCTATGGGCCGATCTAGTGACAACAAAGAAGTCCCTGGGTACCTCACCTTTTCAACTTGTTTATTGGATAGAGGCTGTTTTTTCCATTCATCTCACTTTACCTGTAGCGAAATTATTTCAAGATCATGAAGGAGAGCTAGACCATATGGTCAGAATAATTCATCAAGTGGTGGAACTACAACAGATTAGGGAGCAGGTAATGGACTTAGCTCACAGTCATCAGTAGAAGATCAAGAAGTCTTTTGATAGGAAGGTCAGGAAGGAGGAATTCGAGCTGGGAGATATGGTGCTTAAGTGGGATGCACCTAGGCAGGATAGGGGAAAACAAAACAAGTTTGATGTCCTCTGGATAGGGCCCTTCAAAATCTCTGAAGAAGTCTTAGCGGCCTAGCAAATGGGCATTTCCTGAAGAAATGTTTTGTTTGAGCCTTAGACGGCTTCTTTGTTTTGTAAATATTGTCTTTATTACTTTTTTGTTTATTTTTGTCTTAATAAATGACTCCATAACCCAACAGAAGGCAACTGGAACTGCAATAGGAGTTCTTAGAGCATCGGAAGAATGACTCTATCCCCCATGGAGCCTAATGTTAGCACCAATTCTCACAAAGTCATGAGTGCCGAGTGTAGCACACAAAAGAAGTCCATTTTGGGCCAAAAATAAAGTGAGCAGGATTTTTTATTTTAGCAGTGAGGATCCACAGATGGAGTAGATCGATGGTCATCGAGTAGGTTTGAGTAGCAGAGTTGCACGAGTTCTGGCACATGAGCTCATCTCTTATGTCCAAAATCACAAAATGATGATCCATTTCGGCATTTCGGCTACCCAGATGTCAAGAGACGAAGGGGTTTCTCTTCCACTACATTTCAAAACCCCGAAACGTGAAATGAAAAAAGTGCCCATTAGCCATTTCGTCATTTCGGCTACCGGGATGTTAAGAGACAAAGGGTCATCCCTCCACTGCATTGGGAACTGCCAAAACCCCAAACGGGAAATGTAAAAGCTGCCTGGTTTCTATTTCGGCATTTCGGCTATCGAGACATCAAAGAAAAAAGGAGTAGCTCTTCCACTACATCAGAAATCCCCAAAACCTGAAACACGAAATGTAAAAGCGCCCGAGAGCCATTTCATCATTTCGGCTACTAGGACTTCAAAGGATGAGGGGTTGTTCTCTTCCACTGCATTTGGAAACCCCGAAGCCCGAAATGCGAAAAGCGCCCAAAAGCTATTTTAGCATTTTGGCTATCGGGAGTTCAAGAGACAAGAGAGCTGCTCCTCCACAACATCAGGAAACCCCGAAACCTGAAACACAAAATGTAAAAGTGCCTAGGAGCCATTTCGGCATTTTGGCTACTGGGACTTCAAAGGACGAAGGGATGTTCTCTTCCACTGCATCGGGAAACCTCGAAACTAGAAACATGAAATGTAAAAGCACCCAGGAGCCATTTCAGTATTTCGGCTACTGGGAGTTCAAAGAACAAAGGGTTTCTTTTTGGTTTTTCATTCTTGGCGACCCTCCATGGAAGAAGTAGTTAAATAATATTGAGCAGGTGGTTGAGACCTCAGCTCAACTCATAAATGGAGGGCGTGGAAAAGGCATAGAGCAATCATCTCATGGTACCCTTGTATGTAGGTCCCCCTGCAAGAGCCATGCTGAGTTAAGATGGCATCTGACAAAGGAGTTTCGTCCAGGTTTGACTAAGGATCTTGCACATGCTAATTTGGACTTTAATGTCTTAGCTACCTTCCTGTTGCGAAGATGGAAAATTTCCCTGAGTATATATACTCAGTTTTTGTATTTATATATGGATGGATGGTAGAGCAGAGCTCCCGACTATAAAGCTTTAACAAAGCTTCTAGTTCTTTGGTTATACAATGATATTTTGAGATTTCTTGTTTAATAGTTGCCAGCTTCCTCCTTTCCTTGTTCCTCTGAATCTGAAAGCCCAGGTATGGATGATCCAATCAGGTGTTGTTGTAACTATATGATGCATGTTTGATTGTATTAGTTCTACAAAATTTGAGGTTTACTTTGAAGTTTCTCCGGTCTAAGAGGATCTCATATCTGAGACTTTTCCCTTTTCTTTCCTTCCACTTACTCACCACTATGCAAAATTTACTAGCTTAAGTTAAATCAAGACCTCACATGTCCTTACTGTTCCAACCTAGTTTTCTGAGTGAGCGATATTGTTTCGAGTTTACTTTCATCCATCATCCTTTATCAAAAAATCATGACATTTAAACTGATGGGCCTCAGGCTTACTCCTACCGCAATCCAAGAGTGACTTATGATGCCAACACTACCCTCAGTCCAATGGACAGGTAGAAGCAGTTAACAAGGTCCTCAAAACCATGTTGCAATGCACGGTTAACAAACATAAAACCAATTGGCATCATATGTTATTTTTCACGCTATGGTCTTACCACATGGCAGTCAAAACTACCACTAGTTTCACACCATTTCATCTAGTCCAAGGAGTTGAGGCCACTCTTCCCATCGAGTGCAAAATTTCCACCTTACGCACCGCTATTGATCTATTACCTGACATTGCTCCAATGGAATAGAATTTACTGAATTTAGAGTCCCTGGATGAAGATCGTCGATGCTCATTACAGAACACCGAGGGAGCCAAAAAATGGTCAAAGGCCACCTTTGATCGCCATGTCAACCTTCGCTCATTTAACGAAGGAGACCTCATCCTCACTTATGATATCGCTCACGATACCCTTGGCCATGGAAAGTTTGAGTCACTATGGCATGGACCTTATATCATCCAACATTTCCTCACTAAAGCCGCATACATCTTAGCTTCCCCTGAGGGCCACCCTCTCAAAGAACCTGTCAACGGGTTGTACTTAAAGAAATTTTATGCCTAAGCATAACCATTCTACACTAAGCTATTTATTGTTTTTAGTGTTTTTTATCTTCTTTTGTTTGTACCTCATGTATAAACTATCATTTTTGTTATTGACAGATGCCTCCTCTGTCGAACTACCATATTGGTTATGCTGACAGAACCAGCCATTGGACACAGAATCTTGCTTCGGCCGCTTGGGCCCTCTATTCCCCCTCACATGAACTGCTCCACTCCAGCGGCATATGTTTGGGCTCAGAAACCAACAACCAAGAAAAATACACCACCATCATTGGTCTCCTTGCTGAGGCTAGCCTTCATCATATTCATCACCTTAGCGTCTTATTAGTTTCCCAACTTGTCGTCCTCCAACTCAACAATGTGTACCATTTCCATGATCCTTGCCTCTTTCACAAATACCTCCAGGTTAGAATTTTATCTCGACATTTTTATTTCATTACATTTACACATATCCCAAGACAGTTCAATCAAATAGTATATAACATGGCTAACATTATACTAGATTGGCATATATCACATCAAGACACCTTCACACGCATGTAAACCATTAGAAGTCTGTCACAACATATAGATTAGACATCTTAAACCACATTAAAAATCATCAACACATATGAACATCACAAATATTCCAAAATGTATATCCATATATATATATATGGTCAAAATGTCATAAGTGTTTACAAAAAATAGTACATCGCTCGTAGGCAGGTGAGTCACCTCATCCCTATCAGTAAAAAACTAGATGTCACAACTATACAAAATGGGCTCACTAGCCTATATAAAGCACAAAAATACATATATAGCATCCCTCAGGGAGCCTCTAGTGCTCCAGCACTAGGTCCTCCCTTTGGCGGAGGTACCCCACCAGCTACAGGTCCCTCAGGTCCTTGGGGAAACCTCCCAGTCATCACAACTCCAGCTATAGTTGCATTGTGGATCAGGGTCCGTGACTCTGCCGACAGCCTGATACACTGCTCTAGGATCCCCTCATCCTAGATCCGCACCCACATCCCCTCAGGAACTCCCCATAGAATCACCTCTAATCAGTGACAAAAATCATCAAACTCTCCCCTAGCCTTGGCCGGAGGATCATGTGATGGCCCTACACTGGGGTCATCATAACGACATTTCCTGGCCTCTCTATCATCATCACCAGGCCTTGCCCTAGCATCCTCTCGATGTCACCTCTCCCCTGCTCACGGCTCTCCCTGCGGTGGTATCACAAGCCCCTGGTGGGCCAACACTCTGATCAGTTCGACCTCCCATCCACGCGGTCCCACATCTACACAAAAAAACACATGATAGCATCAACATCCATCCAAATATCAACCATATTCTATACTATCTAAACAAATGAAAAACCAAAAAAAAAAATAACATCATACCTCGGTGGTCGAATACCTCTCCCGGGGGTAATACCATCTCCAGGTCATCATGGAAATCTATCCCACTGTATGGAAACTATAATATGATATTTGGCATATGACACCACACCTGTGAAGCCTCGGTCGTGAAGTAATGACCACCCTCCCCACCCTCATGATGGACCTAAATCATCGCCCACCGCCGTGGTTGTGACTCTCATGCTCCCGGTGGGTCTAACAAAACTCTTGGGCACAACATAGGCACCCTCTCTAGAAACCAAGCCACCAGAATAGACCCAAAAGAAAAATCCCTTGAGTCTGTAGCTCAACATTTGGTGAGTTGCCCCACCATCTTGGTGTGCAGCATCAAGCCCCAGGCAAAATGCTCACCCCCTAGTGCCTGCTGCATGATCCTTAGTTGGCCACCACTATTATGATGAGCCACGAGCAACCCATAAACTCTCACAATCATTGCTACTATGCAATGATGTACCACGGTGTCCATCGCCCCAATCCTCACCACTGATCTGGACATGAAATCCTCTCTCGAACAATATGTTCGGGCAAGGGTAGCCAACTTCACCTCTCAGACTATCATCGTCTCGACCGGTAGCAGGGTTCCCCAAAAAGGGAGCCCAGTCAAAAAATAGAAATCCTCTTCAATAGATAATGCCAAGTGCTCCCCACACACAATAAAACACTGCAACTCAAGACTTGACATCGAAATCAGGAATTGTAGCAAATACTCATGTTCCCTCACCAGTGAGCACTCAAAAAACTTCAGCAGGCCACAGGCCGCCAAAGCACCATGAACCACCAACTCCTCATCCCTCACGACCTCCCTCAGTCATGCCCAATCCCTCTCTCTCCAATGGATCGACATCGTCACAAATGATCACCTGCATCCACATATACAACACTCGATCAGCCATCACAACTCATCAAAAAACCAAAAAAATATCCCCAAAAGATAAGTTTTTTTCACCCTCATCTTTGCCTCAAGGGCACAGTTTTTATCCCCACAGACATGCACACATGCGCAACTGTTCACCCCATAGGTGCACATGTATGTGAACCTTTTTTATTCCACATGGGCACATCAGATGCGTGCCTATTCACTACATAGTTGCACACTTATGCACAACTGTCAGAAACACAGCCGCTGACATATGTGTGGCTATGCTTCGAACAGGTGCGCATCCCATGCGCGTCTACTTTCCAAAATTAAGCACCCCCCTGTGCGACTATGCTCATTATAGTCGCACACTCGTTTGTGGGTTTCCATTGATCACCCGTGCATTTGGGGGGTCACAATCCCAAAAACCCACCGTATGGTCATCTGTACGGTCCTACCCAAAAATTGACACCTAACTACTATACAGGAGGATGAGACCACTAACTTGACTCTCGCACCTCCTGGATCGGATTCCTCACACTCCTAGAAACTATGAATCTACTATGGAATCTCCTTTCCAATCAATATAGTAGTAGATACAAATGAGGTGGCAATGTGGGCCCTACAACTATATATAGGCCCTTTTTTCCAAAACTTCCATACTCCCTTCCAGTAGTTCTGGATGTCCGTTTTTCGATCCATCTTCAGCCACGGGATCAAGATATCGTTGCCTACACAGTCATACTTCCTACGTCACCATCCATCCCTGACCCCCAGGGAGCCATTTTCTCATATCCCGTTAAGGTACGCATGCTCATGCTCAAAATTATCAAATAATTGTTATATGTTCGTTATCTTCAGATATTTTTCACGTCGGGTATTTGGTTTTAATGTGTGCAGGTACTTGGCCCCCCAAAATCCATGTATCCCCTTCAGGTATATGCTAGACACCATCATATAGTCATTCCCTTTGAATATCAACTGCATCTTCCAATTCCACCCTCCAACATCTTCCTATAGGATACCCCCATCCGGCTCTGTAGTACTCTCACCTCTGCTGCATTTTCAGTACTGTCACCTGGTAGCACTCTTCCCCACATGAGTTTTCCCATTGTAAGTTCCCCTTGACCCTTCGACACTCATGCTTCTTTCACCCCCTAGGCATGGGAGTCCCAATAGCCTTACGCATGTNGATGAGTTTTCCCATTGTAAGTTCCCCTTGACCCTTCGACACTCATGCTTCTTTCACCCCCTAGGCATGGGAGTCCCAATAGCCTTACGCATGTTCCAGAATCAGCCACATACTCCTTCTCCTCATATTGCTAGCCTGACCCATGGACTGCCAAGATATTTCTTCACAATTTTCATTGGACTGCACCCCCACAATATCATTAGTCCCCCATTTCATCCAGCATCATTTTTCCCATCTACAAATTCCCCTTCATTCATTTACCTCATACAAAGACCCACCCATGGGGCCCCTCACCCTCCACCAATTCCCTACACAACTTGTGCCCTCATAGGCTAAGACATCTTGCACTGGGGCACCCGTTTCTATATTTGTACACTCATCCCCAATTATTTATTTATTTGGCAATTGTACAAAGCCTTTGTTTCTAGCATTTACATAGCTTTTTGTCGTCACCTTTGGCGACCTTATCCTTTTGGAAAAAGCAACCCATGTCACTCTTGGTTGGGGTATCCATGATCTTCTACTCCTGTTGATATCGTCCATAAACCTCAAGTATCTCACTATCTCTGTACCCTTTCTCTCTGAGTTTGTCCACTTTGTCACGCCTCTGGCACCATCTAACCTTTGCCTAGTCATTCCCCTGTTGCTAGGTCCAGTTCCACGGTTGTTGCCACACCCCCTTTATCCCCAACCAAGGGCAGTCTTGAGTCTCACCACTTCCTGACGTCATCTATGTTACTCATCAATTCCTGATATTCTCCAGTGGATTTCATGAAGCCCTCCACTTCTTGGAGTTGTGTCTCCCTTTCTGTCGACATCAACATAGTCTCCAGATGGGTGACAGTATCTTGACTCTCATTAGCTTCACAATGAGGAGTCTCGGATGACACAGAGATTACCATCATTACTCTCTGTTGTCATTGAACCCCATGATATTCGAATTCAACACTTTCTCATGTTGTGGTGGGTCTTACTTTGCGAATATTGCAGTTGTTTTTATATTTTCCTAAGACCTTTGAACATTTTTAGGCCATCAATGCCTGCGAATCATAGACACTTCTTATAGGTGTCATCATCTCTTTTTATGAGTTTGTTCACAATCAGAATTTTCCTCTGCTATTATCAACCTGCCCTCATGGGCACTGCATTCATCTTCACCAAAACACAACTTCAATTACTGTATTACACCTTTTTTGAGTTATATGACATGAGCATGGGGCATGCCCACCTCGTTTTTATATAGTTTTATTTTTCTTACCTCTTGTGAAAGGTTTGGGTTCTAGAGGTTCCCCTCTAGCCTACAATGGGTCACTCTTGATACTCTCATTCTCACTCTTTCTTACAATGGTACTCTTAGTAGAAGAAACATTGATGAATTTCAGCTATACGTATGCTCCTAACCTCATTCATCTAGGGGCCTCTGTTATCACTGAAATGTCATCCACACATGGTTATAGGAATACAACATCTCCAAACAACTATTAGTTCACCCATGGACCACAATTACCAAAAATGCATTCCCAAAAGTTCCAAAACTATACAACCAGTTATAAAATTAGGATGTGTTATGACTATATATATAGGGAACACATGCACATGTGCCATCAAGAAATGCAGGAAAAGTGCACATGCGCACAATGCGCAACTGTGGACACTAAAAGCCACAGACACCTTAGAACGGTGCATTTATGATGTTGGTTGGCCTCCCACCCACTTCTGGTTCAGCTTCCAAGTTGATTTGAAATCCAAATCTCGGCTGAATCTAGCTGGGTGGTTGGTCAAAGACCTAAGGGTACCCTAAATGCCCCCTTGTTCATAGTAAAATATGGTTGAATAATGCCTCAAAGTTATGCTATAAAAAGCAGCCATGGGTGCACTACTTTGTCAAGGAATTCATTTGTAAGGTTATGTTGCTTCTATTCTCTTGGGGAATCCTCTTTTATCATCAAGAGCATACTAGCACCATTCCATTTGAGCTAATCACGTCACCTTTTGAGTGAATTAGCTTGGGATTCTTTCACAATTTCTTTCAAGTTTTCAAGTTGTAAGAAGATCTCAATCTTCGGGGTTCAAGAGCCCTCCCTTGAGGGAAGAGGGGACCCAAAGTCTCCCTTTCTCTTTGGTGTTTTCTTTCCACTGATACACTCCTTTCCATTGGTGGTATGAGTCTTGTTTATTTCTTGTTCTAATGATCTTATGCACTCCAGTTTAATTCCTTTTATTGTTATTAGTTTAGTTTTTGTTTATCTTGCATGCTTTATATTTATAACCCTTTCCTTTACTATTGTCTTTCCTAGCTAACCCAACTGGGCTTGTAAGCATCTCTAATTTTCTCACTCAAGTGAAAAAAGAGATGCAACACTCATGAAGGCATCACATGAGGACATTATGTAGGGAAAGAAACTGTGCATAAGGTTCTACGAGCTGGCCTTTGGTGGCCTACTTTACACAGAGATGCTAAAGAGTATACCAGAGCCTGTGATGTATGCCAGAGAGTTGGAAAACCATCCCGAAGATATGAAATTCCACTAGCATCGCAGATGACCCTACAAGCATTTGAACAATGGGCCATTCACTTCATGGGACCTATAAACCCACCAGGAAAGCGCACAGGAGAAAGGTACATTATCACTACCATATAATACCTGACTAGATGGGCCGAAGCAAGAGCAGTCAAGGAATGTAGTGCAGCTACAACTGTGCATTTTATATTTGATAACATAATAACCAGGTTTGGATGTCCTAATACCCTTATGAGTGATCAAGGAACTCATTTCATCAATAAGATAGTTGAAGCCCTGACTAAAGAATTTGCAGTTAACCATTAGAAGAGTACACCTTACCATCCACAAGCAAACAGAATGGTTGAAGCATTCAACAAAATCTTGGAGACAACATTGACAAAGATTTGTAGTGTGAATGGGGATGACTGGAATTTAAGAGTACCAACAGTAATATGGTCTTATAGAACCACTTGCAAGAAATTAAAAATGCACACCCCTTTCAAGTTGGTTTATGGTCTCGAAGTTGTTGTCACAATGGAGTACTTGGTACAAAGCTTAAGAATTCTTGCATTTACAGACGTGGATGATACTGGCGTTGTTCATGAGAGGCTTGCCCAGCTGGTTGAAATAGAAGAAGAAATGTTTATTGTAGGATTCCATTAGCAGGTACAGAAGGAAAGAGAGAAGGCCTATCATGACAGACACATCAAGAAGAGGGAATTTAAGAAAGGTGATTTAGTATTGGTGTATGACAGTAAATTTATAATACATCTAGGGAATTTCATAATGCATTGGCTTGGACCATATGAGATCGCCTATGTTATAGAAGGACAAGCTGCGTAGATGAATACATTGAAGGGAGAATGGAAAGAAGGATTAGTGAATGAGAGTCGACTGAAGTTTTATTATGACAACCAACTACCTCACAACTCTTAGTAAAAGTAAGAAGAAAAGGGTCTAAGTACTAGGTGCAGTTGAAACTGGGTACCAGACATAAAAAGGACAGTCTTCACAGGGATGGGGAGGAGGCATAAAGCAAAAAGCAAAGGCTGCACTACGCAGTCCAAAGTCAAAGTGAAACGGAAGGATCAGATATGAAGTGCATTAGGATGAGTCATAGGTGAGTGTTGGGGGATTTTTGGCCCTTGGTTATGAAAGGAAGCAAAGATCGAGGAAGAAAAGGTCAAACACAAATTGCATGGGAGACACAGTGACTGTCACTGGGTTGAAGTAAGCAAAAGAGCAGAAAATCCGGAGCAAAGTACAAAAAATCAAGCCATTGGATGAGGTGATCGAGGATGACAAATCAACAAGGAAGATGGATCAAGGACAACTCAACAAGAAGAGAAAGCCACCATTGGATGCTTAGGAGAACCGCACGATAAGGGAGGAAAGATAGGCTTGTGAAGCCCTGAAAAGGTGGGTCAAGTTGACCTAGGGTTTTAAACACCTAAGGTTTTGAGTAATTAGGGTTTTGACACCTAGGTTTCAACCTAAGGTTGTCAGCGAGGGACTATAATGTATAAATAGAGGTCGAGAGGACCTAGGTTAGGGGGGTACCAATGTTGGGTATTGATATTGATTGTTGCTAGTTGAGAAATTATTGTACTATGAGAGAGAGCAGTGCTGAGAGTGAGAGCCTTCTGGTATTGTAAGATCTTCATTCGCATGCGAAGATCAAGTCCTGTAGATGGGTGCGCAAGAAGGTGGGAGACAGAGAGAAGAAGAGAGAAGATATGCTAACTAAGAGCGTAGATCAGAACTGTAAGCTTTATCTTAATATATCATAAGCACGATTTTGTGGACGTATCCCTAGAGAGAGGGTGAACCACGTATATGTTGTGTTGTATTTGTGATTGATGCCTGGATCTCTTTCATTTTTATACTGTTATTTTCATTATTGTGCTAGATCAGATTTATAGTTTCTCAGAGTATATCTAGCTGATAAGAGATATATGAATGTTGCATTATTGTTGTATTAGTTCCACTTGATATTCCCCTAGTTGTAGACATCTTTGTCCTGCAACCCCCCTCTTAAATGCTTCAAGTGAGACTACATATGCTTCGCAGGTGTTGCCGAAAGGTCTAGTAGCTAGGGATTTTTAGTGCACTCTTGGAGTGAACCCTAGGTCTGCCCCTATGCCAACACCTGGAAAGATCGAAAATGTAAATATAGGTGCAGATTGTTCCCCAAAAGAGATTCTGATTTACACCAACCTCTTCAAAGAATTTCGAGATGTATTTGCTTGGTCATATGAAGAGATGCCAAGGATCGACCCCTGTATTGTTAAACATGAGATTGGGACTTACCCGGATGCTAAACCCGTTCGACAATGTCTTAGAGTTGTTAATCCTAGGAAGGCCCCCACTATTAAGGTAGAGGTAGAGAAGCTACTTAATGCCATATTTATCTACCCAGTTCCCTTGACCGAATGGTTATCCAACCCTGTTCCCATGAATAAAAAGCAAGGAACCATCTGTGTGTATGCATTTTCATGACCTGAACAAGGCTTGTCCTAAAGATAACTTCCCCATGACTTTCATTGATGAGATTCTCGATGAGTGTGCGGGAAGAAAAATATTTTCTTTTATGGATGGATTTTCAGGCTATAACCAAATCCAGATCAAACCCAAAGACCAACATAAGATGACATTCATATGTTCTTGGGGCATGTTTGCATACCAGAAAATGCCTTTCATCCTGAAAAAATGCCAGAGAAACCTTCCAATGAGCCATGACTTTCACTTTTCATGATCTCAAACACATAGTCGAAGCTTACCTCGATGATCTTGCTGCTCACTCTCGCAAGATAGTGGATCATGCTATGCACCTTCAACTAGTTTTTGAAAGATGTCGCTACTATAGAATCCAACTCAATCCTCATAAATGCATCTTTTGCATTAGATCTATCCATCTCTTAGGATTCTTAGTCTTCAAGACAGGGATCATGGTAGATCCACTTAAGGTTGAGGCAATTCTTTAGTTGCCTCCCCCATGCATGATTAGACAACTTCAAGGTTTACAGGGGAAAGATAACTTTTTGTGTCGGTTTATTGTGAATTATGCCAATATAACTAAGGGTTTCATGCACCTATTGAAGAAGGACACCCTTTTTATCTAGGCCGAGTGAGACCAACAGTCTTTTGATGCTTTAAAGAAATCCTTGGTATCATCCCCTCTGCTGAAATCCCCTAATTATAATAGAGATTACTTGTTGTATATCACTGCGTCTGAAGAGACCATTGGTATGGTTCTATTTCAGGTGGATGATGAGCTATGTAAGCACATCATATACTATATTAGTTGAAATTTAGTAGGTCCTAAACATAATTACTCGCACGTTGAAAAGCTAGCTTTGGCTGCCATCCACGTAGTCCAACTTTTATGACACTATATATTTCTTTACAAAACTACTGTGGTTGCTAATGTTAATACATTTCAATACGTCCTCACTAGACGTATCATAGGTGGAAAATATAATAAATGGATTGTCATATTACAAGAATTTGATCTCAACTTTACTTTAGCCAAGTCCAAGAAATCACTAGTTTTTGCAGAGTTAATATCCGATTTCCCACGATTAGATGAAGATGTTATTCACGTTGATTCATTCATAGATGAACACATTTTCCTCGTCTCGTCGTCTGACCCCTGGTATGGAGATATTTTTTTATATCTTCAAACCTTGAAGTTTGCTCAACATCTCTCACGAGATGATCGACAACGTGTTAGATACCAAGCCAAAAAGTATACAATCATTGGTGAAACTTTGTATCTTTGAGGAATAAATAATATCTTACGTTATTGCTTAACTCATGAAGAAGCCGAGTTAGTCCTTAATGATTTCCACAAAGGGGCTTGTGGTGGTCATCTATATGGGTTTGCGACAACCCGAATAATCTTGCGAGCCAGTTATTTCTGACCTACCATATTTAAAGATTGTATTGAAGCAGTTAAGAAGTGTCACCCCTGCTAGGTGTTCACTCAAAAAATGTGCTCGCACCTAGCCCCTCTTCACCCAGTCATTATCGTCGGTCCCTTCACCAAGGGGTAAGAAGCTTTTGTTGATTTCAACCCAACTTTGCCTGGGGAGAATCAACACATTATCGTGGTTGTCGACTACTTCACCAAGTGGGCCGAAGACATGTCTACCATTAAATCTGATGGGAAGACTGTAGGTTTTTTCATATTCAACCAAATTATCGCCCAGTTTGGTATCCCAATTGAGATTGTCACTGATCATGGTAGTCATTTTCAAAATGAAATGATGATAGAACTAGTGTCTAATATTGGGTTTAAACATGATCACTCCTCTCCTTATTAAAACCCAAGAAAATGGGCAAGTAGAGGCCGTCAATAAGTCTCTCAAGACCATCTTTCAAAAAGCTTCTAGTCGAAGCAATTCCAACTAGCACATCATGTTATATCCCGCATTTTGGGCATACCAAAGCTCGATTAAGAATGCCACTGATTTTTCTCCTTTTTAGTTAGTACATGGTGTGGAGTCGATACTTCCTGTTGAATGTGAAATCCCTTCTCTCAAATTGGCAGTTGAGCTCCTATCTGACACTTCATATTTAGAGCGATACCTTGTACACCTAGAGAGGCTTGATGAGCAGCGTCGGGATGCCTTTATGACTATCGAGGCAAACAAGAAACGTGTCAAGGTTCAGTACGATAAGTCTATCTGTCCCTGGTTGTATGCTGAGGGTGACTTGGTCCTCTTGTATGACCAAGCCAAAGAACTGCTAGGGGTAGGCAAGTTTAAACCCATGTCGCACGGTCCTTATATTGTGCGATGTCTTCTAGAAAAAAGAGCCTACGAGTTGGAATATTATGAAGGGAATAAATTGGTTGAGCCCATAAATGGGCTCTACTTAAAAATGTATTATTCTTGAGGCCTAGGCTTGGGAAAAACCCTTTGTATACTAATGTAAATTTAGTGCATATACACCTTTCCCCCTTTTTTTGTCTTTTTCTTGATTATTGAGTTTTACCTTTTGTTGGCAGATGTCAACGAAGTCTTTGGTATATGTAGGATTCGCAAATGGAGCCATTCATCATACACAAAACTTATCTTCCACTGCTTGGGTGATTTACTCACTTGAGGGTCTGCTGGTGTCTTCAGGTGGCGTATGCCTAGGGCCATCCATGAATAATGTGGCCGAATACAATGTTGTCATATAATTATTGTGCGATGATATCTCACATGGTATTTTCTCTATAGAGGTGTGCCTAGATTCTAAGTTAGTCATATTTCAGTTGAATGGTCATTACCATGTGTGTGATACGACGTTACTCCGTCGATTCCTACAAGTACATATTTTAGAATGACAATTTGATTTTATTACGTACTTTCACATTCCTAGAAGTTCTAATCATGTATCCGATGCCGATGATAATTATGTTTTGAATTGGCATTTGTCACATTAATAAAGCAAAGAAAACCATTAAATCAATGTACACATTGTAAGATATAAGTACAGTCGAAGATCCCTCTTTATATATTTCCAAAAAATATGGTGTTTTATATTACAAAATTGGGGCTAAAACCCTTAAAAATACATATGCAATGGATATACATGTCCCATGACATCTACGCTTATGGTGCTAGATGAGTCTCATGATAGAAAACCATGGCATTGGAGAGACGTCGGAAGATTCATAACCATGCTCTAGGTACACTAACAACCTACATTTGCATGGCTTTAGGTAGATCCTCCACCTGAACCATAGGAATCCTCTGTGTCAAATGTGACAGGTTTCCCTGCACGTTTTGAAGGACTCTCTCTGCCTCATATCCCTGGTGCTTGCACCTATGTCATAGGAATCCCTCTGGCCATTGCGGACCCACGTCTTCAACCACACAAGTATCGAGTTAATATTTAAAAACACTATCCAAAAAATATTTTTGTTCTTTAAATACAAAAATACAAAACATGAAATATATAAAAAATATTGTTTACCTATGGCACCGTAGGAAGCTCCTGGTGGAAGCAACATATCAGGATCGCCTCTGAAATAAATTCCCACATAGGGATAGTCATCCATAGCTATGATTTCTTTCCTCCACCAGAAGAAAAAATCATCATTGTAGGGTGTCACCACCCTACCTCCCCCTTGTTGTCTCATGACCTCAATCCATCGTGCCATAGATGGATCACGTGGCCCTCTAGGAATGATCTCCACTCTAGGTGCCAATCTTGGGATCCACTCAAAAACAAAGCTATAAAGGATAGAGGCAAACCCAAAGTTTCACTTTGCCCCCTGCTTGCACTCTATCAGATGACCTTTCATATTGGTCAGCAGTGAGGTACACCAATCGTACATGGTAGGTCTCGCACACTTCAATGCATAAAACATAAGCAGTCTCGATGCTTGATGTAGTGAGGCTGACCCTATGATCCTATTAATAACAAGCACAATAATCTTCAGGCTGAGGTTACCTATAGCTCGGATAGGGATTTGACTTCCCACCATGGGAGTCCTTGTAAGACAGTGGGTCTCGATGTATTCTTCAACCTTCATCCCACTCTTGGCCCCACATGACTACAGGTCCATGACCTCTCCTCAATGTGAAAGTCATGTCAAGAAGTAGATGTCCTCTACTTCGATCCTTAAGGGTTTTCCATCAAGGATAAATCTCTCGCTATCTGTATCCCAATAGCCCACCAGCATTTTCAATAACCTCACTTGGGCCCTCATTCCTTTGAGAGCCAAAAATTGTATAGACTACATATTTTTAATGCTACTTGAGCCACCGGATCCCGATCCACTGTTGCATCTACCTCCTCATGCTCTCTCTCCCTCCACTCCAACACCATCCTATAAAAACCAAATCAATTTTTGCATTAGAAGCTTATTTTTTTCCATTTTGCGTAAGTATATGATGGTTATCCAAGAACAGTCGCGGGTAGGGCATGATATACGCTCCCTATAGCTCACACAGGGGCGTATATATGGTCGTATATGCGACATATTAGTAGAAACCCACGTATTCTGAAAAGCTCAATTTGCACCCTTAAAAACTAAAAAAATTGAGCCTAATTCAAAATTGTAAACCATTGAATTTAAAAAGGATGGGATGAAGAGTTACTTGGTCCAGACGGTTTGCGATTCTGTTGCTTATTGCTCCTTCGATTGACGTTTGAATTTTGGAGGTATGTTAGTCCAAATTGCACTATTTTGGGTGAAAATGAAAATGACATAGTAAATTTTGATTTTATTATTATTTATAAAACATTTTTACCCATTTGATATAGTTTTATGCTATTATTTTGTCTAATGGACTAATTCAAAAATGGTTTTATGCTGGTTTTTGTAATTTTGACTCAATTGTCTTACAGATTTCAACGTCATGGTTGGTCGTTTGTCTCCTCAGGCAAGTATATTCATAACCTAGCATATAGGATAGGTATTCACTACATTGTGCAGTTTTTCATTATCCTTCAATTACCACTTTTTATGCCTTAGTTACAAACCCATTTATTGCGATGCATTAACCTCCATCTGCTATCATAGCATCATTAATAAATGGTAGAGACTTACCAAACATGGTTACCCTAGTTAGAACCTCTTTGTCATTCAGTTCCCATGCCAAGATTTTTCCTTAGGACTAGGAATCCATTAGAATTTGATACATGACTTTACAATGAGCCTCATTTCTCATTCATGCACACGCGGCCTTATTACCCATGGACTCCCAAAAAATGAGTCTTAGTTAAGCTTTTTTCCAACTCATTATTAAAAATTGAAAAGATCTCCGAGTGATTTGTCCCTTTCACACTCGCTAAAATTGGATTTGAAAGATCACGAGTCTTAGTTAAGATCTTTTCCGACTCGCTATCAAAAATGGAAAAGATCATTGAGTGAACTTGTCTTTTTCACACTCATAAATTGGATTTGAAAAGACATCTATTTGGCACAACTTTACCCATTTTTCACACCAGGTAGACTAAAACATATAAAGAAGGACATTTTTTGGCATTAAATTGTGATTGCATCTCATTCCCTTTCTTGCAGTATTGAGCCTTTATCCGGTTCTCGCTTTGCATTATAAACAATGGCCCAAGCAGTTTTCATCCTCAACCAAGCAGAGCCTTGTTTATATCCTTCGCAATTTGACACCCTATACCCTGGAGGGAACATCACCCCAATTGTCCATCTCTCGCATGCATTTCCTTGCATTGAGCATAGGTACGTTCCATTGCTGGAACTAGTTTTGCTTACTTGCAACACTTGTTCCCTCCTCTGTATCATAGCATTCACTTGTTATGAAAAAACAAAATAATATGGGCAGGAAGGGAGTACTATATTGTAATTGGCAGTAGTCGTGTCACCTTTGAATAGAGCACAAAGTTATTGAGTCCTTGCATCATCATAATTTTGGGTTTAGCATGGCCTTAGGAAGCTGATCTCATTACAAAATTTTCTCTACTGACTGGTTAATCTTCCAGTCACTATAGAGAACATTATGGATGCCTCCTGCATCTAGTTGTCACATCATTAAGTCTATGATGCCGGAGTCCACCGTATGTCTCATGCTCTTGTTCAAATGAAGTCTATCAACCTATGTCAGCCACTCCTTAGAAATCTTGACTTTGCATGTTGGTCATACCCTTAGTTTGTCTTAGAATCACATGATACTTTGGTCTTATGATGCACCCTGGCCCTACTTTCATCATTGGTAGGTCACCTTGAACCCAACAATTGACATTTCATCATGGGTCGTTGATTGGGTGGTTTCCCTTATGTTTGAAGGCAAGACATCTATTCACATTTTGGGATTTGTGTAGTGTCTTCGATGCCATTAGCCTTATTGGTGGTTTCCTTTCCTTTGTTAATAGTTTTCATCATTCGCTGCTAATTAGAGGGTCTTTTTCATGTACCTTTTGCATTTGGCACATGCAAAAGACACACAGGGTTGTTGGTTCGTGAACATGTTCTTCATCCGATCTCCACAAAATCATGAAACTCCTTCTTTGTTCCTTGTGCTCACTGATGAGAGATGCCTTAATGCTCTCCTTTCAGTGGGTCTCTTTCCATCGAATTCATCTCATGTATTTTGGATACAAGACCTAGAGTTTATTGAGTACCTTGAGGTTTGGAGTCATTAGTGGCAGGCTCTCTCACCATTGAAAGATGGGAATACATCAATGTCTCATGATCAATGGATCTCTCAAGTGTTCGACACTAGCTCCTTTATTCACATTTGTAGAGATGTACTTGGTGCTTTGATACCTAATTTCATCATTAATAGGTTGTCTTATGTTTGTTAACGGTATACCTAAATGACTAGTAATCAAACAATGTCTCATCATGTTCTAAATCAACTCATTTATTCACATGATGTAGACTTGCACCATTAGCAGATTGTAATGAAGACTTGAAGACATCACTTTGTGGATGTAGCTTTTTTGAGTTGCTGCTTCCATTTCATTGAACAGTACCTATTTGACTTCAGTGATCATGGGAGACTAGATTGTACTCCATGGTATACAGATATATTCAGATTTATTTTGAGACTAGTTTCACTAGGCCTTGTTAATGACTATGAAAACTATTGGCATGTAACCGCATTTATACTTTCCTACACATGGCCCGAACACTTGTTGGTATATTTTCCACATGGATTTGCATTGTATTCTTGGAAGCCATGTATGCAAAGTCAGTACATAATGTAATGAGCAATTGAGTTTGTCTAGTTGGTTCTCTACCACTCCACTTTTGGGTTATTTATAATGTATTTCGGCCATCGCAGATACTCCTTTGATCTCACACATTAGGGGGCATCTGTTATAGAAATATTTGCCTCACCATTTCTATATTGCACAAAGGGCCTTTTTCCATTTCCCTATGCATACTTATCAACCCCTTTTTGACAAATCTAGAGCCAAAAATATATATTTTTTCACATATATGCTTCCTAACTGCTTTGCAAGATGCGTATACACTTGTTGCTCCACTACAGCTCGTGTATATCAGGATTTGTGCTAGAAAATACAAAATGAGGTAAGGTTTCCATGTCACGGCAGAAGATCTTTGATCTTTGGCCTTCCATATACTGGAAACGTTTCGAATCAACCCTTCAGTTTCATTCTCAAGGCTATAAGAGAACAATTTCGAGCTATGGAAAAAAAAGGAGTTATCATTCAACTTTGAGAGCAAAGTTACTCTGGAGAAATTACTTCATATTGAGTCTGCATCTCTTTTTCCCTCAAGTCTGAACATAGTGTTTAGCCCCCAAGATCTTTCCTTATTGTCGAGAGGACCTCATTACCTCTTTGTTATGAGCTTGCCTTTGGTGGAGGATTGAAGTGGTGGAGACCCAGTTGGAAGGAACTTGGTTTCTTGGTTTCGAACCGTGCCGACATGGAAGTCTATAATGTTGATACTTTTGTTGATCAATTATTAATAGAAATACTCCTTTCCCGTCCTATCGATATCTTATAAATATATGATTATTATCCATGGGCATGTTTGTAATGTTTATTAATGGATTGTGCTATCTGATGTGCTAACTCGTTTTATATATTGTCACTATATACTTGCATCGCTTGTTTGTTGAGAACTTCTTGCAGGTGTAAAGCTTTGGGTCAAAGTGCTCAACGATGGAATGACATCGAATGATTGGATCAAGGTAGGCTTCTTCCTCATATTGCACATTAGTTTATATAGCACATGTTGGAATTAAGTTGATTTCTGTAGTCATACCTGTCTGTTGTGGTTTACCCTTGGCCATAGAGAGTTTTTCCCTTGTAACAATGGTGGGACGAAAAAATTATTACTTTTTGTATTAATCTTCACAAGAGTAAACTTTACAATATGTGGTTGGCACTGCTCCTTGAACCTGGTCCTAGGCTCCTCTTCACAATACACCAACTACTCAACCTCACAATACAATTGCAGGATATTGGAGCAAAGGGGGGAATAAATTTGGGCAAAGTTTCTATATTCTTCTTCTTCTTTTTTAAATGGGACCCCTACCCCTTCTTTTATAGGTAGTTATCCAGTTGAATGACGGGCCATAGGTAGTCAAATGGTTTTATAAATTTCTTGAAACTCTGTTTCCCATCTGCAACTTTCCATTTTTTGTGATTTTATCAGTATATGCGGGTTGTAGAAGGCCTGAAAGCATATGGATGTGTGAATACGCGGGTTGTAGAAGGCCAGGGAGCATGTGGCTCAAAAAAGAGGGCTTTTTAGAAGAGCTTGGCTCAATAAATTGGCAACTAGTAGGGCTAGAGGCCAGGTATGCAGGCTGGGTGAAAATTAGGTTTATAAGAAATGCCCCCTAAAGTTTGAGGTCAGAAGAGCATCTGATTGCCGAAATAATTTACCAATATTTGTCAATGTGCCAAGTGAGTAAGCCCAGGGACCAGTATGTGGGAGCTGCCATATGCAAAACAACAATTTGTCTCACTGAGGTGGGCATACCCATGCTCGGGATAAAAACTAAAATCATGGTTGCCAATCAAATAAACTGTAGATCCATGTCATATAACTATATAAAGTGTAGCCCTGAGAAATGCACAGTTGATCTACATCTCAAAATCAGAAGATATACATGTATAGTATCCATCTTCAAGAAGCTAAGTGTCATCTGATGGCTAGAGATGACACTTTCAAGCTCGAGGAACAACTTCAAGATCTTCAAAACTCGGGTAAGAGTGTAATATGAGTGTACAAATTCACTACCCAGAGGTCTTCGACAGCTCACCGTGAATAAACAAGAGGATCTTGATGATCGGACAGAAAAATTCATTGATTTTGAACAAATATTTTTATTGGTATTTTAGGATGGTCGGGCATGAGGGCAAGAGACAAACTGTAGAAAGGCCGACATGATATTGGTAAAAACTTCCCGTGTAAAGTAGCACGACAAATGATGAGACTCAAGGAGCATGATATTGACATAATTTGATGATGCAGGAGGCAACGCCAACTCTCCACATGTTTGGAAGAATAACCAAATGGAGGAGGACATAGCTCTATGAGAACAACTTCCTAAGGTCATACTATATCCCAGATATTTGACAAACAAATGGAAAGATGTGATTTTTCCAAGGGTGACTCATTGTGCTACCAACAAAAAGAAAATAATTTTCCCTTCCTCTTTTTGGGGTATATTTGATTTTTTTTTGTCTTTTTTCAATATTTTTGAAAAACTTTGAAAAAAGAATAAAATAATTTTACATTACAAAGGAGGAACGAGTGTCGCAATCATACTAGTTCCAAGAACAAGGAACACATTGATGCTCAGAGAAAAGGAACATATGCAGAAAAGGGACACTCAGAAAAAACCTCCATGGGCCAAAGGTGTCAAGATGCATAGGCAAAGTTCTACAGGGCTTGCGTATAAGGCATGCTTTAGATGGTTCAGTTGAGAGGAACATGGAGTCGGAATTAGGCCAAAGACATAGGTATGCAAATGCAATTAACTATAGACTCCGTAGGGGTTGTTCTTCTTGGCCATTTTAAAAAGTGTGAAGAAACAAGGTCACTCGACGATCTTTTCAATTTTAGGGAGTATAAAAAGAGCTTAACTATGGACTCCGTGGGGGTTCCTTTTTCATAAATTTAGTCCCTCAGGCCCGAAAAAGGGTTAAAATCATACCTAAGAATACTCTTCATGGGAATTGAATTTCCTAGAGTATACCTTTGTTCGTATAGTTGACCATCCAGATCGAAAAAGGGGTAAACTACCATCGAATAGATGTGCCTTCAAATTTTAGTTTAATGAGTGTGAAAGACAACAAGATCGCTCAACAATATTTTCATTTTTAAAGGGTCTGAAAAGGGATTAAAAGAAGACCTATTTAAAATTTTTGGAGTCCCGAGGGTGAGGTCAAGAGTGATAAAAAATCATGCATATGAGGCTCAAACTCGTAATCAGGACAAGATTATCAGGGACTCTCAAGCCTATAGTCATTACCAACAACATGGATGCTGAAAATGCAAGTAAGATATAACTAGGGCATCCATGAAGGGGAAGGCTCTACCATGACATTACGACACTTCTAAAGAAGAAAATATGGTTCTGTGTCGCAATTTGGTGGGTTCGATTCTATGGAAAAGTGATAAATACAACGAGATACAAAAAGTGGAGGTGGAATCCTAACTTAAATGCTCAAGTTGAAAAATGATATTTTTACCAAAGGACCTTCAAAAGTGACCCAAATCTCCCAAAAGGTTCCTGATACCCGAAGTGACCTCTATCGTAACCTTCCCAAAGAAACTCTTGAACCATAGTAAATGATTTTCATTTTAGAAAACATGACAAGGGGGTCCAAAAAATGACAAAAAGGGGCCAAAAAGTCTATAAATAGAAGCTGGCAGCTCATTATCACCATTATTGATTTGGGAAATTGACTCTGGAGCCAAAAACACCCCATTGATAAAAATGTTGATTCCAGGAGCTTCAGTGGATGAAACAAACTTCCGATTGGACCAAGTAAGTACAGAATCACTCCTCTTTCATTTCAATTTTTATTTTATGCATTTTATTTCATTTTTTGGGGGGGCGTCGACCTTTAAAAAGGGTTGGCCCTAGGAATACATGGGTTGTCTTGGGACAGCACACGTATGCATGTGTGCGGAAGAATTACTCCACATGTGCATATGCGACTGCTACCACTATAGCCTGTGTATGCCCCCAATTTTGTGAAGAAAATAAAAAGCAAGATCTAATTCCTCTCCTGAACTGACACTTGTAGAATGTATGTTCACTAGAGGGAAAGAGAGCATGAAGACATTGAAATTTTGGTCGATGAGGAACTTGGTGTGACTATTGCATTGACTCAATGCAGGCTATTGAAATTCTACTAGTGTCCATTCATGTAGGCACAACTGAGGCTACTGAATGCCTTGATAGATTATTGGCACCCAGATGCAGAGGCCTTCATGCTTGAAGGTTAGTCATTGAATCCACCGATAGAGGACATATACTTCTTGACTAGCCTCTCGAGGAGAGGGGAACTAGTCAACTTCCACACATTTCCTTCAGGGCCTCATAACATAGCAGAGCTGATTGGGCTCCATTGTGAGGCAGGGACTACCAAAGTGGGCACACAGGTGCTGATCAACAAGATATCTAACCTATCACTGAAAGTGATAGTACTGTTGATTGGGGGGATCAATGGATCCATTGCACTCCACCAAGTGTCCCGAGTGCACATGCATTGTGAGGTGCAATGCTTGAATGCACACGTGTTTTATTGGAGCACGACATTACTTGACTGCATGAAAAGGCAATTTACTGAGTGTTGCATACGAAGGCATAGAAACTTCGATTTTGGGACCATACTTTGTGCATTATTCTTCAAGAGGGTGCCCAATATTATCCCTTTAGAGATAGTGCGAGGGCACATAGCCACATTCCTAGCCGTATGTATATGGGTGTCACTATTTCCGTGACAGGGTGGTGGAAGGACTATGGAGCCCTTTGATGACAAGTTCTTCGACTGGTGGTCTCGCCAGATCCCAACGATAGAAGACTACTGGTATGATGGTATTGAATTTTCTAGAGACCCAGATATGGTTGTTCCTCCTGGAGCAGTGCGAGGAGAGTTGGGTAGGTTTTTAATTTTCATAGTTTTTAATTTTTATTTTCTTTTATATATATAATTCTTTTTTGTGTGTACTAGAGTATTTGACAATGATTTGTTTTTTATGTGCAAACGTGGGACTAGTGCATCTAGTTGATTTTATGAGGACTAGATGACATCCTCATTCCGAGGCAGGAGCAGCCAGAGCTGCTGGACCGACCAAAGCAGCAGGGGGGCTCAACCTGGGGAGGCCGAGAGATTTTTGAGGTGGGTAGAGCGGAACCTTACTTCTCTTACTCGTGTTGTGCCTATGGTAGAGATTGAGGATCTTCCACCCTCTATGCAACTCACGTAGTTGGGGTGCCACAGACTTGGTTCCAACTTTTTCGGTGTTTTGAAAACATCATTGTACACTACGGCCGGGCCAACAGGCTCCGCCCTTATCTAGGTTGGATTGTTTATGTGTTGTGAGCACTTTTGTATATTTTTAAGGGCATAATCCCCGTGACTCCTAGTGTGTATATTTTTGAGGCGTTTGTGCCCACACTATACTCTGATACATTTTTGACATATATATATATATATATATATATATATATGGCTCTCTTTTGTCTTTTAATGCTTTATGGATTATGCTACAAATGTATTTACATGTGCGTGTGTGTTTTTTATCTTTACATGTGTGCAAAATGACAATCTAAGATATGATTAGCTAGAGTATCAATGATGTTATTTAATCTCCTAGGAACATAAATGTAAGTAATGTAATCAAAACTTCGTTCTAAGAGACATACCCTAAGGAACCGTCGGTGTAGGGTAGGGTCATAAACGTGGTAAACATCATTTAATTGAGACACAACTAGTTGAGCATATAAGTAAACCTGAAGGAAAGAGATATAATGTGACAAAGCATCATGAACCAACTCTATGATGGTGTTGTATTTGGAAATGTTATTTGTAGCATTACCTAAACAGATACCTCCTGAGGATAGCAACTGGACTTGAGGTGTAAAAATCACCCAAGCTTTGTAAGCAAGCTTCCGAGTGTGTAGACTAGTATCATCTGCAAAACTCATGAAAACCTCTGATTCACTTGCCATCTTCCATAGTGAAAAGAATTTCATCAAAAATGACACTTTCATAAACGCAAAAGACAAAAAGTAAGAAAAACAAATGTACAGAGACTATACATATGTTACAAGAAGTTATAGAAGGTGACCCACCTATGAGTAATACTTCTTGAGGTCAAGCCCATTTCTAGGCTCAGCCAAAGCATTTCCCTCAAAGTCAACTAGACGATAAGCACCTTTTTTAATAACTTCTTTAACAATGAATGGTTTGACCCACATGGGTTTGAACTTTCCTACTCCCAGGGGATCCTTATCTTGGTCATAGACTAGGACAAGGTCGCCTTCAGAGAAAATCTGAGGGTGAACAAACCGATCATACTGACACTTAACTTTTTGTTTGTGAGCCTCGTTGGCCAAGGCTGCATCTTGACGCTGCTCATCGAGCTGTTAGATATGTAATAACCACTCTTCAAGCGGTGAAGTGTCTGGAAATAACTGTACTACCAATTTTAAAGAGGGGATCTGACATTCTATGGGAAAACTACTTCCAGATCGTAAACTAGTTGAAAAGGTGAGAAACTAGTTGCAGTCTTAATAGATGTTCGATAGGCCCATAATGAAGACTACAACATCAAATTCCAATTGGACTTGGTCGAATTGATTGTTCACTGTAAAATAGTCTTGAGGGATTTATTCACAGCTTCCACTTGACCATTCGCTTAAGGGTAGTAAGGTGACAAATTTTCTTTCCTTAACCCAAGCTTTGATGTTAACTGAATCATCATTTTATTCTGGAAGTGACTGCCATGGTCATATACAATCTCTCTCGGGATGCCGAACCTTTCTATAATCTGGTTGAACAAAAAGAGAGTTGTTGTCTCTCCATCATCCTTGAATGTTTGCATAGCTTCAACCCACTTAGTAAAGTAGCTTACTTCTACGATGATATAATGGTGCCCCCTTGCTGAAAGGGGATTGCATGTAGTGTAATCAATCCCCCACTTGGTGAAAGGACCAATGGTAATGATAGGAAACATAGGAGTAGGGTGTGCCCTCATCTTCCGAGAGAATATTTGACACGGGTGGCACTTCTTGACCGATTCAACACAATCTTTGATTAATGTTGACTAGAAGTAAATGGCGCGTAATATATTTTGGGTTGTTTCCAACCCATACATATGGCTGCCACATGCTCTAGTGTGGCAATTGTTAAGGACAATTTCTACTTCTTCATGAGTAAGACATCGACAAAGGATAGAATCTATGCCTCGACAATACAATGTGTCTTTCGTTATAAGATAGTTCTTGGTCTGATGGCGTATATGGAAACGCTCATCACGAGAAGCAGAGGTGGGGCACTTCAAAGTATGGCTATAAACATGTATATTTATGTACTAGGGGTTCAAAGACACAATCACAAACATGTCTCTAATAGGTGACTCTTCGAGCATAACATCACCTAACTCGACCGGAAGTTCCGATATGAGTTCCGCAAAGACCAATGACTTTTTGGATTTTGACGAAACAAAATATAAGTAAAATTCTTGGAGGACAACTATCCATCTACTGATCTTTCCACCAATTACTCGTCGTGTCAAAACATATTGAAATGGATTTATAACGACAATGATGGTGGTCTTGCAAAACAAGATATAATGATATAACCGTTGGATAGTATGAATTGTTGTCAATGCAAGTTTTTTAATGTGGGAATAATTAAGCTTCGATCCAACCAGGCCTTGGCTCAGATAATAGATCATGTAATCAGAAAGAACATTATCTTCCTGAACCAAGATCATACCGATGGTCGACTCTGCTACAGCCAAGTAAAATAAGAAGTCTTTATTATAATTGGGTGACCGAAGCAAAGGGGAAGACATGAGGGAATGTTTCAAAGCATCAAACAAGAATTGAGCAGCTTTGTCCCAATGAAAAGGGACATCCTTCTTGAGTAAATGCATAAATCCCTTTGTGATCTCAGCATAGTTTATGATGAAACACCATAAGAATTTCTCTTTTCCCTGCAAACTCTGAAGTCGAAGGATCGTGCACGAGGGAGGCTATTGAACTATTGCCTCAACCTTGAGAGGATCGACCATGATCCTCATTGTCAAAACTATGAAAACTAGCATACAACCTGGTGTAACGCAGAAACTGCACTTGTTTGGATTCAAGAGAATCCAGTAGTAGTGACATCGCTCAAAGATGAGTCTAAGGTGCATAGGATGATCAGATCTCTTACGATATCGTGATGCTAATTCATCAAGGTAAGCCTAAACTGTATGTTTGAGATCATGGAAAGTGAAAGACATGGCCCGTTGAAAGGTAGCTCCACCATTTTTCAGACCAAAAGGCATTTTCCAATAAGAGAATGTACCTCACAAAAAAATGAAAGAGGTTTTCTGTTGGTATTCGGGTTTTATTTGTATCTTATTGTAGCCGAAAAACCATCCATGAAAGAAAAGGCCTCGCACCTGTGCATTCATCGACTATCTAGTCAATAAATGGTGTGGGGAAATTATCCTTTGGAAAAGCCTTATTCAAATCATGGAAGTCCATACAAACGCAAATCATACCCTGTTTCTTATCGACTAGAATGGGGTTTGACACCCATTGAGTCAAGTGAACGGGTTAATAAAACCTTCCTTAAGAAGTTTCTCTACTTCAGCTTTGATAGTTGTTTCTTTCCTAAGATTGACTGGATAAAGCTTCTTTCAGATCAGCTTAGTGTTAGGATAAGTTTTTATTTCATGTTAAACAATTCTTGGATCGATGCCTAGAATTTCCTCATAAGACCAAGCAAAAACGTCACTAAATTATTTAAATAAATTCACGTAGATTTGAATCTCTTTGAGGGAGCAATCAACTTCGACGAGGATATTCTCCATGATGCCAGGGATTTTGGAGATATCAATAGGTATAGTTTCATCGATGGCTTCCATATTACCCTTGTTATAAACTACGCGCATAGCCAAGGGATTGATAGGACAAGACCTATCTCTAGTCATAGTCAAAGTAAATTATCCTGCTTCAATTCTTCTTAACTCCAGGAGGAAGTAAGATATGTGATGGAGATCATCCCAGGGTTTGTCTAGACTGGTCATTACCTCTATGATTTCTTCATCAGAGGGAAGGACTAAGTCTAAAGAATTAGTATTGGTAAGGGAACCTCGATCCCAAGTAGGCTCTGAAATCATATCCAACTCTTGTGTGGGAGTTGAATCGGGGTCGGCAAAAGTTTGTTGGACTATAGAGTACACAACTTATGCCACGGACAAGGGCATGGTCATGCCATGGTGCCCTGTCCCTTCCATCATGCTTGATGGGGAAGGAAGAGTCCACGGATCATGAAAGTAAGTCGTACAAAACGATGAGACTTGAAAATATCAACCTTAGGCTAGTTTGACATGAACTTAATATCGTCAGGAGGGGGCGGGTAATCAAAATTACCCATCAAAGGTGGGAATAAACCAACCCCTATGTTGATAATTTCGGGTTGAGGGTTATCGATCATCAGGACTGTGGATTCTCCCGATGAAGGGTCAGGTTGGGAGAAAGACAACTAATCAATGGGCACTATCCAATCCTCGTGTGGAAACAACAAGACCTAGAAAATAGTAGAAACCACTGCTTGCATAGCATAAGTCCAACTCCTTCCTAACAAAATATTATAATCGAGCTAAGCATCGACTACTTCAACTTCGATGCACATGATTTCCCCCCCTAACTACAAGGGGAAAGAGGGAATGATGCCATGTGGTCGGAAAGAATGACCGTCAAAAGCGGTAAGAAGAGTTGGTGATGGAGACAAAATAGGATGGCCTATGGCCTTCCAACACACCAAATACATTATGCATGTCGAGGCATCCTCATCAACCACTATGCGGAAAATGTTTCATGTAAAAGTTTTCATGGTATAAGCCACTACTATATGAAACAGGACATGGTAAGGGAGATGAGGTTTTAATTTAGTCGTATCAAGCATGATCATTCCCAGATTACAAGTCTTAGTAGATCCTAAAGAGGCTAATAGATCCTTTCTCTAGGAAGGGTAACTCTGGAGGACTTCCAAAGAAGACATCACACAAGGGGTTTGTGACAAATCCTCCACCATAGAGTAGTTCTGGGTGGCCCTTGCATTTGGGTTGTGAGAATCTTTCTTGAACACACCTTTTGGGATGCATGTCATTGTTTCACCCAACATCTTCTCAATCTGGAGAGGAAGAGGGGGAATCTCATATTCTTTACTCTTCTCAGAGGAGCTAGTCATTCTATAATCATGTGCTCTGGTTGATATGTAAGAATCACCTTTCATCATATACACATTTGCGGATGAAGGATTATTCAAAGATGGAGGAGGTCCTTGACTGCCCCCTTCCTCGCTCACCTAGGCTTGAGTTAAATTTTTCCCATGTTGGAATGGGTTTGTTAACATAGCAGGTTGTTGTTGTGCCAATAAATTTTGGGCCTCCATGAGCTAAGGGCATTGATAAGTTGGGTGGTCTTCCATGCACAGGTTACATGTATACTTCATCTTTTTATTTTTAGTGCTTCCCCCACCAACATTATTGGTAGGTTTCTTATCCCCCTTACCCTTCTTTCATTGTTTCTTCTTCCCGTCGGGCTGCTGGTTGGCCTTCGGGTTTGTTATCACTCTAAGAAACTCTTTGCGGTTGTAAGCCAAAGATGCTTGGTAACTTAAGAAAAGATAAATTTGATATGCTTGGATCAATGGGATAACTCAGTGGCTAATGAGAAGAACAACTTATCATGCATTCGAATAAGATAGTGCTTTTAGAAATCAATGATTAAATAGAGTAATTGAAATAGGGTATGAAGAACACTAATCTAGATAACCAAGTATATTAACATCCAGGGTCATACAAGATAGTAAGAGATCCTTTAATTCAAATTCATGAGCTAAATAAGAAAATGACAGTTCTTAAAAGCTGAGCTAAACTGAATCAAAGTACAGAGTAATGCAACACATGAACAAATCTGACATTGCTAGCAAAAAATGAATGTGATTCATATCAAGATAAGAGTCTAAGTACATGAGACAAAATGTATCTAGGATTGAACCCTCTAGTTCATCGTTTGTTTTCATCTTTATAGCTTTTACAACACAGTATCTAGATCCTGAATTAATGGATCAGATTTACTAAATACAGAAAGTCAAAACTATATTTACAAAAAATAAGGAAAGATCCTCAAGATGAGGTCAATCCCACATATGATAGTCTTCAGAGGTAGTAGAGTCCTGATGGAGTGAAAACTAGCCTCCCAAGGCTATTTGATGACTCTTCCAAAAGATAGAATTCGAATTTATTGAGTTGTGCCAAAACCCTAATTTGTTGCCACCAAAATAGGTACCAAAACTGATTTGAACACCTCTTTTTATCTTTATGCATAAAAAATGGACATTGAATCTAACTCTATAATTTAAAATTTATCCATTAAAAGTGGTTTCAAGTGATTCAGATCAGTAAAAATTTGATCTGGGCATTTTTTCAACAAATCTAGCAGTGACAAACTTTCGGTGGTTAACACTGGAAAAAACTGGGTGCTTTGACCACCGAAAGCTCTACTTTCGGTGGTCAAGGAAGGAAAAATTTAGGCCTGTTAACCACTGAAAGTTGTAACTTTCGAAAAATGGATCTGTGGCTAATTAATTTGCATGAGAATCGCAATGACTCAGATTCTATGAGATAGAGATGAGAAATAATAGCAAACTAAGATTTGATTCCTAAATCAAAGGTATTTCAAATGGAAAATCATCATGGTGATATCTCTTGGAACTTGGTTTTATGAAAGTCACATGAAACAAAAGAGTTAATCAGAATCAAATTGATAATGAATTTCTATATATGCAAGGTGTTGATTTGTTTGACTTGATGCATTAGGTTTTGACATGTGGACTCAATTTGTCGACTTGGTTGTATGTGATCAACTAGAGGACATGTTGATGAGGATATCCATCCAACTGATTCAATGATTTAAACATGGCAGTGGATATCAAATTCATATCCAGCAAAAAAGCTATTATGAAAAATCTTTGACATCTGCAATCTCAAGATCTGATGCTCTGAAATTAGCTCAGTGAAAGATTGATGACTTTAATTATGGTAGCTTGGCGATGGGAAACTTCAACCTTACATCTCAATACAAATTCCCTTTGTTTGGGGTTCTTACTCATGATCTAATTCCTTCCATTAAAACTTTTCAAACACTTACAAATCCAGTTGTGCATGCATTTATTGAATCTCTACATTTACAAAATTTGCCAACCTGAGTATTTTGAAATTTCACATTTCTAAAAACGCTACTTGATATTTCAGGGGACGTTTGAATGCCTTCCCATTCTCCAAATTCATATCTGAAAGAACCATTGGAAATATTAGGATGTTTAGTTGTCAATAAACTATTTGAGCATGTGAAACGGACTTTCCATGACTGAGAAAAATTAACTTTCCCAGGGCAGGTTATTTATGGAAAATCTGCACTTTCGGTGGTTAAACTAGACTTGAATTTAGCCTGTTAACTATCGAAAGCTTTGCTTTCGGTGGTTAATGAGCTCTTTTTCAGGCCCTCTTAAACCAATGAAACCTGAGATTCTCACTTTTTCTTGAGAAGACCAAATCTAATTCTTGATCCAAGTTTATTTTCAGAAAGTAGACCATCTAACCCACCTAAAAAGATTTAGAAACAAATTTTTGGACCTCTTCCTATCACCTAAAATTTGACAAAATGACAGTGCTATTTTAGGAGATAACAGGGTTTTTTGATTCTATGTTGCATACATCCGACATTTGGGTATGGGGAGAAGCCGAACTGGCGGTCTGGTTGGCCACTGTCTATTGTATCGACAATTGTTGCAATTGTTTTGATAGTGGATCAATGGTCTTAGATTGTGTTTAAATGACAATACCACCGGCATGTGGTCCAACTCTCTGTCTAATTTTGTCAAGAATTGACCTAGGTGCATCTGGAAAGATTTCATAAAGTAGGCCAGATTGAAAGTAAATCAACTCAAGTTGTTGAGCTCTCATTATCGTGTCTTCTTCAGAAAAGACTCCCGACGTTGCTACATATTTCGATAACTGGGGTACCAGAGACTTAAGGAACCACTCTAGCAAAAATTCTGGTGGGACTGGAACTTTTATTAAACTCTTCCAGTATCTCCATTCTCGGATGTGATCGGACATATGGACCACCTTGGTCTACTCAAAGATGGCCAGCAATTCGGTGTCGTCATTGTATCTCACAGGTAATTGGAAATGGTTTAAGAAAGCCATTGCTAATTCACCAAAGGAAGAGTATCTTGAGCGGTCAATATCAATGTACAATTTTGCATCACTCCCTATGAGAGTGCGTTGAAACAAGTGCAACTGGATGGAGTCATCTTTCAATGAGTTAGACGAGCACCAAAGATGAAAAGTAGTCACATGATCGCTTGGATATTCGTTAGGTTTGGCTTCGAACTTGGGAATGTTTGAAGGCAACTTGGTCAGCATAGGAGGCCAACGCGGATCATGACATATGGGGTCATTCAACAACCTCATTAAGTTAGGAAAATGCAAAGTTGCTAGGAACGATAGTTTGGGCAGGTGATTATGACCGTGGAAAAAGGGGCCTAGATTTTGACTAGCACCAGGTTGCCAGGAAAAGGTTGGATGCTAGCCAGGATTTTGGTAAAAACCTTGTCCAGGACTAGCATACAGATTCTATACTTGTTGAGTCATCATCGAATGAATTCCATAGAAGGATAAAGGAGGTTGGGCTTGCATTGCAGTCCAAGTATTTTTAGAGGATATGCCCCCTACCGACTCGACCGGCATAGGTGTTGAACCTTTTATGGGGTTCCAATGACTTTGGAAAGGGTTGCCCCCTGTTAGCATCCATAATGAGGAAGCTGATCCTTGCCAAGGATTCCAAGGTCCTTGGGGGGAAGGGATTCCTGGGTTTTCCCCTTGTGCAAGAATAGTACCCTGCATAGGATTTGGTTGTCCATAACTGGGGTTGCCGCCAGTGGGGAAAGAAGCGGATGAGAAAGCATTGTTAGAAAACACACCGAACAAAGAGAACGATGTTGAACCTACTGAATAACTATTAGAAGGCATTCCTTGACTACTCACTCCATATGAACCATAGTTCATGCTTGGCCTGACGGATTGCTGGTGAGCACCACCGAGTGTAGAGAATGAAGGAGGAATGTGACCCCCTTTGTAAGGGAAATAATTATAAGGAGATGGAATTCCCCCCATGGACCCTTGTAGAGGAGTGTTTGAACTCCCTGCCTCTATACTTAGATTTGGTTGAGTGGAGTGAAAAAGGATAGCATTTGGATCGAAGCCAGGCATTTCATATGTGAATGGAGGGCCTGTCGCACTCTGAGACAATGGAGCAGTGATCACCGCCAAAGATGGGAGAGGACCATTGCCCGAAGTAGAGGTAGACAAGACCATAGTGGCCCAGATTGGAAATGGTTGGTTAGGAGGTGGAACACCCCCAGTTGTGACAGTCATAGAGGGAATATGAGAATTCCCTGAAGAATTTGCGGGATTTGGTTCCATCTCTACTTGGGATATTTCCAAATTCTCATAAGGATAGACCTGTACGACAACGGATGATGAAAGATCCGTAACTGAAGGGTTGTTAGGACCAAGATCTTGCGCTCCAAGGTCAGTAATGGTTGGTTCCTTCGAGATGAGATGTTCTTCTCTGGAAGGTGGGTTGGACACAGTTACCAATGTCCCAGTTTCTTCAAATGACCCTTGATGGTCTAGTTTCCACTTT
>JASDQU010011779.1:43481-54049 GCA_032191745.1 Picea mariana
GAGAGATTATTATTCTTTAGGAAAGTTTAGAACATCATAAATAACACTTTTCATCCAAGAGAAATACCTCTTACAACACAAGAATTGTCCCCTACAAATCTGTCTTGAAAACTATGCCACAGTCCGTACAACTGTACAGATTTGCTGAAAGTTGGCACCTCAAAATTCATGCCACAATAGGTAGTTGTACCTTTCCTTTTGTACGACCATCCTCCTTTAGAAAATTATTCAAGGGGTTCCTCGAAAACTGTGCCCAAGCTTGCCTCAATTTTCATGCCTTAAGAATGTTGTTGTATGACCTGTGCGGATTCGTACAGTACGGCCTGCCCCAGCAAATAGAACTGCAACAAATCAAAATAGAAAATGCCTCCTTAGGATTTGTGCCCTAGCTCTCTTGGGAATCATTCCCTTATTTATACTCACTTTTCTCTCTCAAGCAATCTCTCAACTCAACTACTCTCATCTTCTCTAGGTTTGTTCTTCTCACATCCCTGACCATGTATATGTACTCTTCTCTTTTCCCAAGAAACCCTAACTTACATAACCAACTCAATCTAATGGCTATCATAATTCTAATATTAGGGCGCATATTTAATGCTCCTCATTAATTACAAAATAAGTAATAAATGCTCATTAAATACTTTTTGGGTCCCACAACTTAAAATCACCTTAAGCTGTAAAGTACATTCACTTTATAAAAGAACTTTATTTAAAAAGTCACTTCACAAATAAAACATGTCTAGGAAATATGACTTTATGTCCCCCCCATGAAAAAACACAAAAACATGAATGAGGACATCCCTTGTTACATTTCAACATAGATGACCAATATGGTCTGATTGACTGGATGAATGGGCAAGTAAATATTCGAGGTAAGGTTCTGCAATATGTTTGATATCGTGGAAAGAATACAACATGGCCCGTTGGAAAGTAGCACTAGCATTTTTTAGACCAAATAGTATTTTCCGATAGGCGAAAGTTCCCCACGGGAAGATGAAGACTGTCTTATGTTGATCAGTGGGTATAATTTCAATCTCGTTGTATCCAGAAAATCCATCAATGAAAGAGAAAATAACGTTGCCAATGCAATTATCAATGATTTGGTCGATGAAGGGTGTGGGGTAATTGTCTTTTGGACAAGCCTTGTTGACATCCCTATAATCAACGAAGACACAAATGTTCCCTTGTTTCTTAGAGACCATAAAAATGTTAGAAACCCATTTCGTCAAGGGGACAAGATAGATAAAGGCATATTTTACCAGTTTCTCAACTTCTGCTTTTATGGCCATGGTTTTCTTAGGACGAACTAGGTGAAGTTTTTGTCAGACATGTTTAATGCCTGCGTAAGTTTTTATTTCATGCAAAATGATCGAAGGATCGATCCCTATAATTTCCTCATAGCTCCAAGCAAAGACATCACAAAATTCTTTAAATAAGGTGGTGTAAGAGACCACCTTCTCAGGTGAACAATTAGCACTGAGATTAATATTTTCCATAATACCTTCGTGATAGGATACGATAGGATATTTTCTTGGTGTATCATGTATAAAGGAAAAAGAACCAAAAACAAATCTTTTTTTTGGCCCTAGACCAAGTTTTGGAGAACCTTGGTCATGTTTGACCATTTTTTGGACTTCGACAAGCTGGTCGAAGATGAAGCACCAAGCGAAGTGGAGATCGCGGGATCTCGCCCCCTTTTGTGGTCTTTTATGGTTTAGTTTTTATGTAACAGGTATGGGATGTCATCCCATGGGTTTACACATGTTTAGGCCCATTTTGTAAAGTATAAATAAATAGCTTGGTGATGTAAGAAGGATCTAGATATGAGTCAGTCGTAAGTGAGTGAGCTAAGTGCAAATAGTTGTAAATGCTTTGTGCATATTGTGTTGAGAACTTGGAGAGATAAGTGCAAGTGATTGTAATAAGGCTCTATGTTGTGCCAAGATCGAGGAAGGAGGATCTGGTGAGGTGCACGCAGATATCCTATCCTATGCAGAGTTGGTTTTGTGGCTCTGTGCATTGAAAGAAGATAATAACAAGAAGAAGAGTTGGTGGATGTAACCCCATGCTGTGGGTGAACCACATATATCCTATGTCGTGATTGATTTGTGTCATTGATGTGATTTATTCTTAGTGTTGAATCTTTATGTATTTTAGATACATTTGATATAGGATCTTAATTCTTAATAACATGGATGAGTGTTAGATCTGTTGATTCTATGTGCTAAATGGTCAGATATGATTAGGTCTTGTTGAATACTGCGTTGTTCTATAACTAAGGTTTTACCTGCAATGTGAATAAGGGTTAAATACTAATGAATGTTAACTACTAAGTGATCGGTTAAAGCATTGCGATCACATATCTGTGTCATAGCTAGGTTGTAGACACTTCATTCTTGGGACCCCCCTGCAACTACCTCGAGTGATACTTCATCCACTTCGTAGGTGTTTTCAAAAGGGCTAGTAGTTAGGGTTTTGTTAGTGTGTTGAAGCGTTGAACCCTGGGTCTACACCTGTGCTAACAAATGGTTCCATTGACGGGACCTGAAATTGTGATTGTTAGGAACTTAAGAAAAGAGAAATCTCTATGCATAGATCTGTTTCCCTAGTGCGTAGTACTCTACTTGACTTGTGAAGCTCTATGCTAAGAAGAGAAGTCCGATCTGAAGAAAATAGGTAAGATGTTAAATCTTTGTGCTCTGATAAAGGTAAGATAAGTGGAAATTTTTGTTTCGAAAGAATGGATCTAGGTATATTTGATAGATTTTGTCCTAGTCTAAAAACTAGGGCACAACTAGAAGAAAGAAGATGTGATATGAATAGATCTGATAGAAATAGTGAAAGATATGTTATCCCTATGCATAGAAATAATTTTTGGACTAACAAACTGATGAAGGATCCTAGAAAGAAATTTTTGCAGGTCCTTCACTATGATCCCAGTGTGCAGTACATGAAAGATTAGGGATCATTTAAGAGAAATAGAGGATTAACTCTTTTTTATAGTTGTAGAAGATCGGGACATCTTGCTAAGAAATGCCCTGGTAGAAGTCCTATTTTACTTTGTTGTAAATCTATTGGACATGAAGTTTTTGATTTCCCTAGAATGATTGCTAATTTGAGAAGATGAGCATAAGACAAGAAAACCATGAGGAAGGTCAAGAGACTAAGAATATGATAAAGAACCAGAAAGAATCAGAGGCTATACTATTGCAGATGAAGGAAACACTGACTGATCACATAGACATTAGTTTATTATAGATTTTAAAAGAGAAAGAGTGCATAGAAACAAGAATAGGAGACTTCGACATAGACTGTGTATTGGATACAGAAACACAGGTGAACATTATGACATAAAGTACTTGGGAAACTTAGGAAAGCCTGCTATGATTCCTTCATTGGGAGGAATAGGATTATTTAAAGGAAAGATGATAACCCTATGTGGATGACTTGCCCATGTACCTATGGTTTGTCATGGAACATCGACAAAAGAAGAATTCGATGTCATTAAGTTTTCTAAGAACAATGCTCCCTTTGCACTTTTATTAGGAAAGACTTGGATCGAGAGATATCATATCCGAAGGAGAGAAGAAGAGGAAGCTATAGAACAAAAAAATCAAGAATTAAGTGATTTCATGGCTAAGAGAATAGCATGCTTAATAGAAAAACAAGAGGACAAGTTGAAGCAACTAAGGACTATAAGTTTTAAACCTGCGAAGTAAAGCAATGCATATAGATTCTTAAGAAAAACATAAATTAATCAATGGCTCATTCACATAGTACACAGAGATTTATACCGGAAACCCTCAACTGGGAAAACCTTCCTTATATTCATTATATTGAATTTCACCATTCACCATACAATATATATAAAAAGTTTTTAGGTATTCCGTAGATACCAAAATGCTAATCCCTTAATCCGAGATTAATTTACATAACTGCTAAAAATAGCAAAGTCCACTAAAAATAGAAAAAATAATCCCCCCAAAAAAAATTCAGGGCGTTGCCCTGAGCTACTGCCCGTTATCGAATATTGTGCATAACCATGGCGGGGGCATACCTTCCCCCCTTAGGACCCCCCTAGGAAAGGACCCGATGCACGCAGCACAAACAGAGCACTAGTATGAGGGATCGTTAGACGCAGTTGTCATATCTGACACACCCACACACACACATGCAAAGAATATAGCACATACCCAACAAGGACTAGAGACTTAGCTATTGAATTTGAAATAACATAAGAAGGATTAAAGAACCTATCCATGTAGGAGAGTAGAGCACCTACTCCAAAAATAGTAAGAGAAGAAGTATTATCCTCGAACCTTGTGAAATATTCTCAACAGTGTGAAGTTACTCTGTTAAGAAAAGATAAGAACCATAATGGAAAGAGGAATCCATAGATGTAGATCACAAGAAAGAAATATAAAAAGCTAAGTAAGAAGAAAGAAAATATAGAAAAATTGCAGGAGGTTCTAGAGAGAACTGTGCAGAAGGTAGACTTGCATAACTTGAACCTCGCTAGAATAGTAGAACAAAACCGACTAGCACTTCTCCATGGTGAAGCAATATGATTGTTGGAGGCATCTTGACCATTAGAACGACGCTCTAGAACAGCTAGAAACACATTTATTACTGGAATGTTCGCCATTGGACTGGGACAACACCATAACTGATGGAATTGTATTGATTGAGGCATTCCTGCCCATTGGAGGAATTTGTTACGATGTTATCTATTTAACTCGTCGAATATATTACCGTGGACACTTGGGGTATCACAAGAACTATGAAATTCTCTCACCACACAATTAATTGACCAAGACAACAGGGAATAAGTTGAAGATAATCTCGTAGCCATGGACTATGGACATCGCAAGATCAACCATCCTTAATATGATGAAGATCCCACACTTCGACAGACATCAGGAATTTAATGCCTATGTTAAACTCCTCCTGTCATGCTACCATGGTGTTTACCTGTGGTTGGATTGGTGCATCACAGTAGATCCAACGTTGATCCATCGAATCACTAGATTAAGCATGCAAGGACTAGATCTCCAGAATTTTTACCTAGGGAAGGCTGCAGATCGCACCTTGGAGCAACACATAAAATAAACCTACGACAATGTGTAGAAAGTGATGTGGGGGTACAAGGTAACCAACATCCAGAATGGCATAGTGTGCCTAGCATTCCAGTTGATCATTGGTAATATCATTAGGAAGAACCGACCCACGTACGTCATGGGGTTCGTCATTGACCTTGCAGGAAAATGCATCAAAGGGATGCAAATGAACTAGGTGAGCTACCTCATCAACCAATTGGAGAAAGATTTTCATGAAGCACAGGACCAGGGATACAAGTTTCATTTTAGTTGGTTGTTGATTCTCATTTCCTTCATTGCTTGGGAGATGCCGAAGAGAGTGACCTTCCTTGAAATTGAGCCATCTGAACCATTGGTCATGAAGTTCACTACGCTCTAGTATTTGAGTGACATGGAAAAACAATGGCAATCCAATGTGATGTTCCACACATATTATTTACAACTGAAGAGGGTCATTGAATCTTTGCTTCACATGATGTTGAATACCTTTCATAGGTTCATGCCAATTGTGAAGTTTCGCGCAAATATGCATTTCATTTACATCATTGTGCATGGGGAAGAACACAAGGAAGAATTCCATTCCTATTACAAACTCACAGAGGAGGATATGGAATAAATAACCAAGGAATGGCCTACAGAGTTCCTTGTACTGGTCAAACAAACAGAAATATCCAACCCCGACCTCATTGGAAATCCTGTAGTCACCAGATAAGAGTATGATGGACCCAATAGCATAAGGAAGAAAAAGAAGGAAGAGGTACATGAATTGAGCATCACATTAAAAGAAAATACACCAGATTCACCTCAAGGAGGAGGAGGTGACGAAGTAGACAAAGAAGAGGATGAAGGGGAAGGAACCAAACAAGAACATGGAGAAGTGACACCACCTAAGGATCCCATCATGGAGGCTGAAACATCCAAGAAAATAAAGGGTTCCCCGAAGAAACCTTCATCACGAAAGAAGTCAAAATACAATAAGCCTCCATTTCAGACTGTGCTCATGGTAGATGATATTGACCTCATCATCGTTGTTGTATTAGATACCTCATAGGACATTTTACAATGAAGTAAAGCCAAACAGGAGACAATGTTTGACAGGATTGAGGCAGAGCTCAAAAGGTTACAACAGACTCTTTATTCGAGCCGCACAGTGTCTACTATGCCTTTGTCAGCAGAGGACATAGAAGTAGGAGATGAGCTTTCCTGGAGGAAAAGGATCAGGCCAAAAATACATTAATGCAAGAAAAATAAGAGGCCCTAGAACAATGCTAGGTTGTGCAATAGGAGAAAGATGACCTCCAGGCAAAGTTTTCAGAGGATAAAGCACAGATCCATAAGGAAAAAGAAAAACTTCTCAAAGAGTATATTGGAGTTAAAGAAACAATCACCAGAGCACTTTTCTCTATACTGGACCTCACACAGATAGAAGAGGACATAGTGGGGAGTTATGTGGAGAAGTTCGCTGAAGCTATTCAAGAGCTTCAAGAAAGAGTTGAATAACTAGAACTGCAAGATGTGCCAAGCACTCCATGGGAAGTGCGAGATCAATGGGAAGAAACTACTCGGAGTGCAGTCGAAAGAATCAAGGCATTATCCTTATAATGCAAGAAATTAAGCAGTCGAAGTCAGAACTATGAGCACCTTGTAGAGGACTCATAACTAAGGAGATGGATTCAAAGCTCCAGGAGGTGAAGAAAAAAGCAGTGACAATACAAGTACAATTGAAGCCACTGTCAGTATTCGAGAGGATGAAAATATCCCAGGAACATCACACCATTTAGCAATAGGTCCATGCCATCCATAGTAAAGTCATGGAAGTGACCCAGAGGCTATAGCTAGTGTAGGATGAATCTTGCACACTTTTTGAGGAGATTGAGGGACAAGGTGCACAACTAGAACAAGTAGTCACCATAGTGGAACAATGATTGGAAGGAATGGTGACTGAGAAAGTTATTCAGGAGTTCACCAAGTAGGAGGCTCTAGCAAAGAAACAGGTCGAAGCAGCTCAAGCCAAGCTCGAGGTTATCGAAGTAGAGTTTCCCAGATCACAGTGACTTGGGATGAGTCACAGGTGAGTGTTGGATTCCTGTTGGCCCTCGAACAAGTTTTGTAGAACCTTGGTCATGTTTGACCATTTTTGGGACTTCAACAGGCTGGTCAAAGATGAAGTGCCAAGCGAAGCGAAGATTGCGGGATATTGCCCCCTTTTGTGGGATTTTTGGGTTTAGTTTTTATGTAATGGGTATGGGATGTCGGCCCATGGGTTTACCCATTTTTAGGCCCCTTTTGTAAAGTATAAATAAGTAGCTTGGTGATGTAAGAAGGAGCCAGATATGAGTTAGTTGTACGCTAGTGAGCTAAGTGAAAATAGTTGTAAATTCTTTGTGCATATTGTGTGTTGAGAACTTGCAGAGCTAAGTGCAAGTGATTGTAAGAAGGCTCTGTGTTGTGCCAAGATCGAGGAAGGGGGATCTGGTTAATTGCACACAGATCTCCTGTCCTATGCAGAGTTGGTTTTGTGGCTCTGTGCATTGCAAGAAAATAATAAAGAGAAGAAGAGTTGGTGGATGTAGCCCCACACTGGGGGTGAACCATGTATATATTGTGTTGTGATTTATTTGTGTCATTGATGTGATTTATGCTTAGTGATGAATCTTTATGTATGTTAGATACATATGATATAGTAGATTAATTCTTAATAACTTGGATGAATTCTATATCTGTTGATGCTATGTGCTAAATGGTCAGATATGCTTAGATCTTGTTGAATACTGCATTGTTCTGTAACTAAGGTTTTACCTGCGATGAGAATAAGGGTTAAAGACTAATGAATTCTAACTGCTAAGTGTTCTGTTAAAGAATTGTGATCACAGATCTATGTCCTAGCTAGGTTGTAGACACTTGAGTCCTGCAACCTCCCTACCTCTACCTCAAGTGAGACTTTATTTGCTTCACAGGTGTTTCTGAAAGGGATAGTAGTTAGGTTTTTGTTGGCGTGTTGTTGAAGCATTGAACCCTAGGTCTTCCCCTATGCAAACACTTTCAATAAGATATTATGCACCAAAGAAGATATCTCCTCATCAAATGAAGATGAAGTCAGTGAGAGTGAGACAGAAAGAGTTCTATTCATGGGAGTAGAAGAATATTATAAATAAGACAACGAAGAATAATATGAAGAGGAAGAAGTTGACTACCAAGAATAATTGATGAGTTCCATAGAAGTTATAAGAAGAGAAAAGAATAAAAACAAGAAGCTACAAGCATAACTAGACAAGAAATAAGACACTCAAGAACTAGAACAAGTGATCATGAAAATGAAGGTTCAAATATAAGAAGATAAAATAATTGAAGAAGAAATCAAAGAACAACTAGAAGAAAGAGACAGGATCATTGGAAATCTGGAAACAAAATTGTCACATTGAGAAAGGATCTTCAAAAGAAAAATATGCAGAACAACTCAAAAATTTTGGATGACATTATCAGCAGTCAAAATCCTCATCATGAAAAGTATGAAATTGGATACAATAAGACTGAAAATGGATCAAGCTCCAAAGAAATAGAATAAGAAACATACCCAAAAAGTTATGCAGAAACAATCAAAGAGAATAGGAATACCTACAAGGTGTTGATTAAGGTTGGTTGTCATTGATGTCAACCCTTGAAGAAACCCCTATAGCACAAAGGTTTGTGTAATGGACCCAATATAGTTTGATGTAAATATGAATCATTATTGTTTTTTCATGGTTGATAAGAATTAAATATGGATGAACTCCAAAGTGGTCCCCTTATGGTGAAAGCCCTCACGAGAAGACGCTTTGTGGAGTAAGAGAACCCATGATTAATTGTGGAATAATGAGATGAAGGAAAGTGAATTTATTAGGGAAACTATCCTAGATGGATAGTGCTTGTCATGTCATTTCCGGTGGTATGCAGAACGTCACATAATTCCTCACGGTTAGAGAGTTATGGCCATGAGAAGTTGGAGACCCCGGGTTTGGGTAATGGACCCAAGTTTGTTTAATGGATAAATGTATGAGTTATGATATATTTTCAGATAATACTATTCTATATTGATAGTACATGTCATTCTATTTCTGGTGGTGTGTAGAACGTCACATAACTCCTCACGGTTTGAGAGTTATGGCCTTACGAAGTTGGAGGACCCTCATATGTCATCTAGAAGCCCCAAAATGTCAAAGTAGTCAAAGTGGTTTAAGAGATTTTAAAAGGTAAATAATAAAGTGAAGTGATGTGTGTATTATAATTCAAATTGAATACAAAATAATTGTTTCAATAATAAATTTAATGGAGAAATTAGAAGTGGACCCAACCCTAAAATAAGGAAAGTGGGTCAAGTGACCTAGAAGATGTTTTTAAGGAAGCTACTTAGAGAGTATAAATAAGAGGCAAGGCTCTCTCATTTGAATCACACTTGATCATATTGAATATCTATATGTGTCTGAGGTAACCAAGGATATCTAAATCAGAATTCTGAGTGAAGGTGAAGAAAAGAAGGCCGAAATGCAAGGAAGGATAAATTCTTTTGATGGTGCTTTCTAAGGTATGTTATTTACAGGTCATCTCACCATTTTCACTATAAAAATTTTTCTATAATGATTCATACCTTGAAATTTTTATGAAAGAGAGAAAACATATCCAAGTATCTGTAAAGAAAATGCAGCTTGTGGGTCATTTTCATTTGGGAGTTACAGTCCGTGGAAAATAGGGTTTGTGGCCAGTCCTGAAACTGGTCAAAATCAGGTGTTTCGGGTAAAAACGTCATAACTTATTAATAAAAGATCCAAATTCAGTGATACTAAATGTGTTGGTTAGGGTACAGTCTATAGTATGTTATGTAGCAGTTTTAGATTAATTCATCCAATAATTTGTTTGGGGACCGCTCTACAAGGTCGCTCTCTAGAGTAAGCCAAAATTCAACAAGGTATGTCATTTTTTCTATAACTCCTTTTCTGAGAGGTTCCAAGTAGTGAAACTTGGAGGAATTACATAAACCACACTGAAGAACATTGTGTATCAGTTTCAGATCTCTATATTACAGGTTCAAAGTTATGATTACTTCAAGTTAGGGTTGTTGACTAATCCAAAACTAGGCATGTGAGACTAAAGAAAAATTTGGTGAAAATGCTAGTCTGTTGTTTTTAAAGTTAAGGAAGGTTTTCCAGAATGTGATCATATACACCAGGTCTATTACATATATACAAATCAGATTTGGATGATGAAATTGATGAGGACTTTTGGTTGTGGTACATGTTGAGTACATGGTTGAGACAAGTAGTTGATGAGTTGACACACATACATGAGGTGTATAGTTGATGAAGTTGGTACATATTGATGAGTCATAGTTGATGAGTATTTGACACATGATTGGTACATACTTGGTACAAGGTTGGATGTGCTTGTTTATGGTATAGGTTGATTACAGGTTGGTGCATGGTTGATGCACTTGTTTAT
>JASDQU010011779.1:66722-98445 GCA_032191745.1 Picea mariana
GGCACATTAGGGCACATTTAGGTCTTTGACCAGCCTCCCCACGCAGATTGAGCTCGGATTTGATGTCAAATCGACTTGGGAGCCGATCCATTAGTGGTTGGGAGGCCGACCAGCTTCATAAATGCGTCGTTTGGCAGGCGCGCGGGTTTTTCACCCCACAGCCGCGCATATGCGCTCTATGTACGACTATAATGTGCGCATGCGCTAGTTTACCATGGGCGCGATGCGCTTTTTAATCTTTTTAGCCAATTTTGTATAGTTTTGGCCCTTTTGATGTGCTGTGGAGATAATCCTTGTGCCATGGATGATTGTTTTTCTGTGTTGATGATGTTGAGTTCTTGTCGCCCTGTGCGGACGAAATTTCAGTGATAACAGGTATGTTGAGAATGAATGATCAAATCATATGACAGGTGATAAAGACAGGTTTATGACATTGAAGAAGGAAATAGATGGATCAGTTTCATTTGGGAATGAAAACTCATCCAAGATCATTGGAAAGGGCACAGTCAAGCTTAGAAGTAAGGATGCCACGACAGAAAATGTTTTATTGGTCAAAGATATGAAACACAATCTGATAAATGTAAGACAAATGTGTGATCAAGGACATGAACTTATGTTTGATTCAAAGAAGTGTGAAATAAGGAAAGCGGAATCATGCAAGTTGGTAGCTACAACTGTAAGGACTCCAAGTAACATAAATGTTCTAAATGAAAGAGGAAAGGAAATATGTTGCTTAGAAAAGGACGATGAAAGTTAGCTTTGGTGCAGAAGAATGGGTCACATGATTTTTTATAATATTGTCAATGTCAGCAAAAAGGACGCTGTAAGAGAAATGCCTGAGATCTCGAAGCCAACAAACATTCTATGCAAGCATTGTCTATAGGGAAAATAGACCAAGACAAAGTTCAAGTCAGAGGAATATTGCACAACAAAACCACTAGAAATTGTACATATTGATCTAGTTGGACCAACAAGAACAAAAGGATTGAAAGGTGAATAGTACTTCATGCTACTAGTTGATGACTACACAAGAATGGCTGCATTTTGCTTTCTAAACAAGAATTCATAGGCATTGGAAAGATTCAAGACATATAAAGAGATCGTTGAAACTGAGACAGAGTTGAAAATCAAATGTTTGAGATCATACAATGGAGGAGAATTTACATCAAAGGAATTCATGGAATTATGTAGTGAGCATGGGATAAAGAGGCAATTCTCAGTAGGCATGACACCTCAACAAAATGGAGTTGTTGAAAGAAAGAACAAAACAATACAAGAAATGGCTAGAACCATGTTAATGGATTCCAAGTTGACAGATGTATTTTGTGTACAAGCAGTGCATACAGAAGCTCACATACCGAACAGAAAGATGCTTAGAAATAACAGTGATAAGACTTCATACAAGCTATTGAAAGGAAGACTAGCAAATGTAAAGCACTTCAGAGTTTTCGGAAGCAAATGCTACATCAAAAGAGAAGATGGTAGAATTCGAAAATTTGATTCTCGAGTCGATACAGGCATATTGGTTGGGTACTCAAGCAAAAAGAAAGCATACAAATGTTACAATCTGAGACACAAAATAATAGTGGAAAGCATCAATGTGATTGTTGATGAGACAAATGGTCGAAATATAAAATAAAGTAGAAAAGATTCAGTGGAACAGGATCATGAATAAGATTTGAAAGAATAATAAGTAGATGAAGAAGAAGAGAAAGAACAACAAGATATTCAAGTACCTCCAAAATTAACCAGCAGACAAGTGCAGAAAAATCACCCATCAAGGTATTTTCTAGTGCATAAAAATCACCCATAGGCGATGGTATTTTCTACTGTAGTCTTGTGCATTCTCCAAGATATTATTGAAAGCTTCTACTGTTCCATTTTCCTGAGGATGGTATGGTGTACTCTTCTAGTGATAGAATTCAAACTTATCAGTCATGGCCTTGACTGTTGATAAAGTGAGTACCTTGGTCAATCATCAAAATTCTTGGGCACCCAAATCTGGCGATGACTTTCTCAAACAAGAAGTGTGTTGTTGTCTCTGTGCTACAGTCTTTTACTAGTGTTGATTTTGCCCATCTTGTTAAGTATTTTTTCGTAGTAATGATATATCTATCTCCTCACCTTCTCGTTGGTGGATGGATTGGTCCCACAAAATCTATGGCCCATTTTTCAAATACCTATAAAGTTACTTGTGGTCTTAGGGGAATCTCAACCCTTATGTTGGGTTTTCCAACCCTCTTATAGACATCACATGTTTGAAAATATTCCTTAGCATCTCTATGGAATGTTGGCCACCATAACCCTGCGCACAATACCTTATGCACGGTATATTTTCTTGCATAGCGTCCTATATCTATTCCTCCATGAGATTTTGCCAAAATTTTGGGCCTTTCATGCTCTAATACACATCTTCTCAAAATACTATATGTGCCCATATTGTATAAGTGTCCTACAATAAGTTGATAATCTGCATCTCTGACTACCATATTTTTCTTTTGCATAATCTTAAACTCTTGTGGTGCAATCCATGTACTCAAGTATTCAATAATATCAACAAAATATTCATCGGCTACTTGTACTGAAAATAACTACGCATCAAGAAAGTTGTCTTCCAAGTTGGTAGGTTCTTCTCCATTATTTACCCTTGACAGGTGATTAGGTCATGCATTCATCTTCCATGGCTTGATTATCACTTCGAAATCAAATTCTTGAAATAAAATAGCCATCTACAAATCCTCTCCCCCCCAACACTGACTTGTTGACTAGGTATTTGAGGGTAGAATGGAATGTGAACATCTTGAAGTGTTTTCCCAGTAAGTAGTGCATGAACTTATGAAGTGCATATACCATGGCTAGGCCTTCTTTTTCTGTGGTATTGTAGTTCTACTCTGATTATGAAAATTTTATGCTTGCAAAGGCTATAGGATGGTCCAAATCCCCTACTCTTGGTTGCACAAGAATTGCTCCAAGTGTTATGGTTGATGCATCTACATGCACATGAAATGTCTTTTCCCAATCTGTAAATACTAGGATAGGTGTTGTGACCATTTTTTATTTTAAGGTGTCTAACCCTTGTTGACAGTCCGCATTCCACTGAAATCTTATATTCTTCTTTAACAGTTTTTCCATTGGTGTAGTAATCTATGCATACCTTTTTATAAATTTCTTGTAATAGCACGTAGTCCCATTGTTTCTCTTAACTAGCGCATTGATTTTGGTGGTGGTAAATTAACAATGACTGCAATCTTAGAAGGATCCACTAGGAAACCTTGTTTACACACTATATGTCATAACAATATTCCAAAAGGTGTCCCAAAAATCACTTCTTGATATTCAATGTTATCTGACATTATCTGCATATTTCCAACATGAGTCTTAACACTTCTACATGATCCTTTAACAGACTATATATAGTCCAGTCATCCAAATATACTTCTAAAAATTGATGTATGAATTCCTTAAAAACATTGATGACTAATCTTGAAAATATGGTTGGTGCATTCTTCATCCCAAAGGGCATGATTTTATACTGAAATGATCCCCATCCTATAGCAAAAGTAGTCTTATACATGTCTTCTGGAGATATTTTTATATAAAGGTAGCCTGAGAATCCATTTGTAAACGAATATGTTTCCTGGCCTCCCACATTCTCTAAGACTTCATTTGTAAAAGGGGTAGGAAAATGGTCATGTAGGCAAGCATCATTCAGTTTCCTTAGATCTACACAAATCCTTATCCCCCCTTGTTTCTTTTCTTGGACTACCATAGGGATTATCCATTCAAATTCCTCTACTGGTTCTATGATACCAGCTTCCAACATTCTATCAATTTTTGCTTTCACTTTCTTCTTATATACTAGATCTAGTCTGTAAGGTCTTTGCCTCACAGGTCTTGCCTCAAGTTTGAGAGGTGTTTTCATCTCTCCTAGCTCTCCTACTATGCCTTTCATCTCTGTAAAGGTCATTGGGAACAAGTCACTGTATTCACGCAATAAATATGTTATTCTTTATACTGTTTGTTCATCCCAATAGTATCCACTACTTGTCATTTTAGGATTGTTAGTTGTTCCAATGTTGACTTTCTTCACTTTGATCGGTGCAGCAAATGCTTCTGACTCCAAATATGGACCTTCTACCTCTCTTTCTCCTTCAATTTTTGTAATCTGAATATTGCGCGAGTCATCTTCATCCGGTGCTTCTTCTTCAACATGATAGCATGACAATAGTTTTTTGAATGCCTATCTATTCTGTTGTTGATACCCTGTCATGAGTTCAACCTCTGGTTCATTAATAAATATCATACCTCTTATCTGCTTCAGTGTTGAATCCATGTTGGTGTTCACATGTTCAAATGATAAGGTTACTACCAAAATTCTATTGCAATGTTGTCCATTCGGTAGTGCCTCTGCGCATCTCTTGGTCTACATACTAGTTCTCTGGGATTCCTTCCAGTGTGTGGATGAAGTGATGAGGTCATTTTGTTGGTGGTGTCATTCTCCATTGTGTTCTGCACTTATCCAAGTGATCTGCAGGTGTTCCTTGCCCATCATACTGCTGCATTTTATTTCTCCCCTGCTATGAATCGAATATAATGGCAATAATCGTTTACATTGGTACCAGCCCTTAATTGTTTCTTTGTGTGCACCCAACCATCTTGCAGGTGTAGCCTTGAGTGAAATATCTAGGGGTAAGAGCCTCTAATTATCTAACACTTCATCTTCATATTTTTTCAGAAATTCCTCTAATTCATCTACCCCATGAAACCTGGGAGGTTCTCTTATCTCTGTACCAACCCATCTTACTGCGCGGTCTATTATTGCACACCTTCTTGTGGAGATTTCATGTAATATCTCCTACCAATTCTCCAAACCTGTATCTGAGTTAGAAGCACATGATGTGATGCTTCTCCAGCTAAGTACCCCATCTGCAGTTGGGTTAACATAATCTTCTTCACGCGGTGGTTATGTATAATTGGTTTATTTCCTCCAGATCTAAACAAGTGGTTTCTACAAACCTTTGTCCTTCTGAAGAATCTAATGGTGCAATGACTCTATATTCACCTGATTCAAATGTCATTTTCCTTATCTTCAAATTGATTATGGCATGGTTATCAAATGCCTAATCTAGTCCAAGAAATGTTGGATAAGGTGTTGTGTCATATACTATCTCTATTACTTCAAAGTCTGCCTTAGTGCACACTCCATCCAAATCTATTGTCACACATTTAAGTCTTCCAATTAGAAAAACTATGTGTTGATTAGCTAGTTTCAACTAGATAGGCGAATAGCCTATTGTGGGTTCTCCCATATAATGCCATGTCTTCTTCGATAAAACATTGACTTTAGAGCCTAAGTCCAGTATAATATCCCTCATATTGAAATCCCCAATATTAGCATTAAGTCTGAATTCTCTGCTTGTCCTTCTTCTTGAATGGAGATGATTCATTGTTTTCTGCTCTAATTTTCTGTATGCCTATATGTGACATCTTTCCAACAGATTTTGCAAGATCTTGACAGATGATGAGTCATTTAATAGTTTAACACAGGATTGCAGAAAAGTTCTTATGTTACTTACTTGCTCTACAGATTGTGCTTCACTAGTGTGGTCCATTGAGGAAGGCATCTCGTGCATAGAAGAGTTCTGATTTTGTTGCGTGGTCGATGTTGACACAACTTTTTTCTTGAGAAAATCCTATCTTGCCTCCTTGAATGTTTCCTTTTCTTTCCGTGCATCAAACTGTTTATGTGTTTCAGTATTTTTCTTCACCCATTTGCATTGGATCTTATCTTACTGCATCGTTTCCTATATTATCTCCTCCTCGTGTGACTATGTTGATGTTTCTTCCATCATCCATGGCTTCTATAGAAATCCACTGGACATTTTGGTTGTTCTTATTCCTCTTTTCTTGGATATTCCCCAAGAGTGTCAGGCATTCCTCTGTATAATGGTTTGTTGTGTGATAGTACATACATGTTGCTGGAGGAAGTGGACATTCCCTTGCATAATGCTCTGGTTGTTGGTAGTTGTGGCACACTATCATCCCTCTACCTCATCCAAATCCGTCTACCTCGTCATCCACCTTTGTATCCAGCTTTATATCCTCATGGTGCGTTATACTAAGGTACCTGATTATACTACGTTGGGTTATACTATGGTTGCACAGTGTTATATTGTGGTTGTGCAGTGTTATATTGTTGCTACACATTGTTATATGGAGGTGGTACCTTGTTGAATTGAGGTGTAGCTTTCCCTGTCATCATTTCTTCTTGCACCCTATAAGTATCTGAAGTTCTTTCTCTCATCAGCTCCATTGTCCTACAATCTTTATCATCATGACCCACTGACTTGCAAAAATTGTAGTATGAACTCTTGGGTATTGTCTGATACTTCTACATTATTGGGCAAAGATATGGATCATGCCCATGCATTTTACAAATATCTCACCACAGTCCTTATATTGGCAAAGGGTTTGGTACTCATCTTGCCATATACTGCACAAAATTTGGGCATTCATTCTTATGGTGTCCTTCTGTCCTGCATATGGTACACCAAATAGCTTCTCTTTTCTCTTTGCCCTTATTCTAGTTAAGTTTAAATGTGAGGTTCTTCAGATCCTCCTTCGGCTACTCTATTGTTGGATATGTATTCTGATATTGGTTCTCTTCTAGTTGTAAAGCTGCATGCAGAGCCTCTGCCTGAGTTTGGAACTTCTTATGTCTTAATGGGTATTACAAATGTGGTAATAGTGAGTTCACAAATAAGTGCCTATGTTGTATGTCATTCATTACATACTTCAACTTACCCTTCAAACGTTTGAACCTCTGATAAATCTCCCAAACAAACTCACATGGTTTATTCCTAATTTCGATCATTTCATTCATGTACGGATCTTCTGAGCTAGGGTTATGAAACTCATTTATCAGTAGTTTCTTTACATCTACAATAGTCCTTGTCACTCATGGTGGACTATTTACAGCTAGGCTCATGTACCAATCCAGTGCATGGTCTCTTAGCGTGATAGCTAACTGCATAATTTTTGTATCCTCATCTGTAATCTACTTTTCTTCCCAGATCTTCTCACAGATGATTAGATGCTTTTCAGATTCTGGTAACCTGATCATGGGATCATGTCCTACCATATTGAACTATGTTGGACTACTACCTTCGCGCGGTGTAGATATTTGACTGCTACTTCCTGAACTGGCTCTTCCAGTTGTTGCTCCTTGTTTGGATTTGTTTCCTATTGTCTTTCTTCCACTAAAATTCAATTGTCTAAATGGTGGTGTTATTTCCAGTTTACTAGTCGCACATGGGGTTATGGGTTCCACACTGACACTGACCTGGATTGGAGTTCTGCCTTTTATTCTTGCCCTTGGACCTCCTGTTTTCCTTTCATATGTTGCACATGGGATTCCCTCAATCTAATCCACAGCCCGGAGATCCTATACCTCTTCCTCATCACTTTCCAAGCCCCCTCTATCAGTTACGGATCTCTTCTTATTATTCATCTTATATTGGTAGAGTACTCCACTGCGCATCTTTCCAGTAGATGCCATTGTCTGCTTTATCTGATCTTCCTCCATCATGATTGGGTCCATGGCCTCCTTATTTTTTCCCTTATCCACATCTTCCTCCATTTCTCCTCCTCTTGCCAGTGCTTTCCCCCTTCTCCCATGCATGCATGGAAGTTTAGTTGTCTGATTCCATAGTCATCACACTGTAGTTATACAATAAAATCTTGATTGAAGTATACAAGGATATGATATACCTACCTCTCGGTCCTTTTAGAAACTTCTGCTCTACTACACTATAAGACTTAGCAGTATCTACTGCAAATTCGGTGATAAAGTCTGCAACAATACTGTCTAACTGGAAATCTATTGTGCGCGTAAATTTGTTGTTAACTTCTTGTAACCACGTGATATCCATAGGATTCCACTCCAACTGTCTGATTTGATTTGTGGGATGGTTGTATTTTAACCTCAATAGACACTCCTACAACACATGCAGGAAATCACAGAAGAATACCTCATGCAAGTCACTAAACGCATATTTATGAAGATATTTTTGCGGTGTTATCTTAGGGTTTCTGTTATCCTTTCGCGCAAACTCAATTTCCTTTGTTTTTAACCATAATTTGATCTTCTCCTTCATTGGATTCCATGGCCTGAACATTCCTTTGTATACCTTTATTCTTTGCATGCTTCTTCTACAGATCACGTTCACTCAATCCCATGCAGTTCCAGCCGACAATGGAACTATTTGTTGGGTTTTATCTCTCTAATCCTTCTAGGGTTGACCCAAGTTCAGATCTAAATTGGTTTCCAACAAAACCCTCTAAAACTATCATCTCTCTTGGTAAACTAGAAGGAAACATAGTGCACAAAGTGCACTGCGCAGTCTCACCCAAGATAGATTTATGATGGACTGCAATCCTCAGGTGCTTGCAGTCTAGGAGTGAGTGGGGATCTGGGACTGTATTTCATATTCTTCGTGCATTAAATTGATCATTTAATCTATTATTCGTAGGATTCATTCATCTGTCAATTCTATGCATGTAGTCTAATAGATATAACTTAACCATTTATTCATCCATTCATGTACTAACTACTGACATAAGGTAAATATGCAAGAAACATCGCATATAACACATGTTTTATCGTAGTTCACCCCCTCCTGGGATACGTTCACAAATATCTAGCTTCCTTGCTCTTTTATTTAGAATTATGCAAAATATGGTGTTGCATGCACTACATATCCCATCAAACAATCATGAAAAAGGTCTAATAACCTATGTGAGGCAGACTGGAGCATACTAGGCTCCTCATCCTATGACCTAACCCTCAAAATATGACCTACTTGACTCTTCTACATCTCAACAACTTACAAGATTATCATAACTACAATAGTCGAACCGAACTGAACTAGTATTCTCTCAGCCACTGACCTTCGAACCCCGACCTAGGCCTCCTAGGTTATTATCTATACTATTTTACAAGTTATTGGTCGTTACAATCTCTAGAAAATCCCTAACCCTAACATGGTTAGGTATAACTGTCTGCATGCCATGCATGTTGCTTTTCCTCATGCATGTTATTTTTCCTGCCAGATGTTCTTCTCCAAAATTAGGCATGCGCTCGAAATGGCCTTTCTTCTCAAAATAGGTTGTGCACCCAACAATCTCCAAGGGATCATTGATAAGCATTCCAAAGTATTGAAATATATTCACAGAGGTCTTCCACCCACTCACAATCATGATCATGTTATTCACCTAATTCTTGGGAGTGTTCCTCCTAACATCAGGCGTTACAGATACCCTTATGCCCAGAATATGGTAAATGAGTGTATGGTTGAAGAAATGTTAGAGGCTGGCATTATTATACCTAGCCAAAGTTATTACTTTGCACTGGTGGTAATGGTACTCAAGAAAGAGGGCTCATGGCATATGTGTCCAGATTATAGAGAGCTTAACAAGATCACTATTAAAGATAAGTTTCCCATTCCCATTATTGATGAATTGTTAGATGAACTACATGGACCAATATAATTCATAAATTTGGATCTTTGTTCAGGGTATCATCATATTAGAATGAACGAAACAGATATCCCAAAAACAACATTTCGAACTCATGAAATCCATTATGAATTTTTGGTCATGCCTTTTGGCCTTGTTATCCCCGATATCTAGGGATAACTAGGAGATCATGTCTCGAGGCCCACATGGTCCTAGACATGGAGTACCGAGAGCAGGAGCGACCTGAGCATGGTCCTGGAGGACCCTTCTCTTCTTCNACGAAACAGATATCCCAAAAACAACATTTCGAACTCATGAAATCCATTATGAATTTTTGGTCATGCCTTTTGGCCTTACGAATGCACCTTCCACATTCCAAGGGTTGATGAATTCCATTTTCAAGCCCTTCCTTCAAAAATTTGTGTTAGTATTTTTTGATGATATACTAATCTATAGCAATTCTTGGAAGGATCATGTTCAACATGATGACAGGGTGCTACAACTACTAAAGGAGCAACAACTATATGCCAAACCATCCAAATGTTTATTTGGGGTGAAGGAGGTAGAGTATTTGGGTCATATTGTATCTCATGAAGGTGTCAAGGTAGACCCTAACAAGATTAAGGCCATGATGGACTGGCTGATTCCCATAACATTGAAGAATCTTAGAGGAATTTTGGGCTTGACAGGTTACTACCACAAGTTTGTTTGGGACTATGGAAGAATAGTAGCACCTTTAACATCATTAACTAAGAAGGATGCATTTTCATGGACTCCAGAGACAACTCAATATTTTGAACAAATTAAAGAGGTGATGTGTAAAGCTCATGTCTTGACCACACCAGACTTCACAAAAACCTTTATCTGGAATGTGATGCCTCAAGAAATGGTATTGTTGTTGTTCTAATGTAAGAAGGAAGACCCCTCACTTTTGAAAGTCATCCACTCAAGGGAAAGGACTTACACAAACCCATTTATGAGAAGGAAATGATGGCAATACTAAATGCATTGAAGCAATGGTGCCCTTACCTAATAGGTATGCACTTCAAGGTTAAAATAGATCATGATATTCTTAAATACTTCTTAGAACAAAGACTATATTCAGAAGAACAACAAAAATGGGTGACCAAGATGTTGGGTTATGATTTTGAAAACATCTACAAAAAAGGGAAGCAAAATGTTGTGGATGAATGGAACAATGATAATAGAAGCAATGGATGAATGGAAGAATGACGAAAAAGTGTGGACTCTCATTCAAAGGTTGTAGCAGGATTCCAGTGCATCAAATACATTTACATGGAAAAATGATTCACTATGGTACAAAGATTGCTTATATTTATGTAATAACTCCCAACTCAAACAATAGGTACTCTTGGAATTGCACACCTCTCCGGTAGGAGGGCACTTAGGATTTTTGAAAACCTACCACAGGGTCAAGAAGGAATTTTTTTTAGGATGGCCTTAAAACTGATGTTCAAAGGTTTGTGGCAGAATGTTTAGTTTTCCAACAAAATAAGGTAGATTCAATTAAGACCCCGGGTATTTTACAACCATTAGCCATCCCAAGTCAGTGATGGGAGGTGTTATGTAGCTAGAATGTTAGGTAGCTAGAGAGGTATATGGGGAGCCCATAGGGCCCATAATGATAATAGTGGAGGCCATTCAATGTAAGGTGGACTAGGTCCACTATATTGTTAAATAACACCCACTATGATAGTTATATATAATAAATGTGTAGTTAGATATAATAAAAGTAAGAGGACTTCTTAGAAGGTTCTACTTCTAGAAGATTCCTCCTCTAGAATGTTCTTAGGTGATGGTAGCACTATATAAAGGGGTTCAAGCAATGTAATGGGATATGAAGAGAAGTATTGTATTTTGAGTTGTAGCTCAATATGAGGATGCCCCCTCGAAGAGGCAAGTGAACAGGAGAGGATCCCTTCCATAATAGGATCATTTGTATGGTGTTTCCCTACCCTAAGGATTTGATAGTAATAAAAGAGATTTTGCATATTATTCTTCTATATCTATTGTGGTGCTTTTGTATTCATTTCATGGATTTCATCACAGGGTTACCAAAGTCTGAAGGAAAGAGTGTCATCATGGTGATTGTTTATAGACTGACCAAGTACACACATTTTTGTGCCCGCTCTCACCCTTTCAAAGCTAGTACAATTTCCACTGCATTCATGGAGACAGTTCAAAAGCTACATGGAAGCCCAAAGATGATTGTAAGTGACAGAGATCCCATCTTCACTGGAAATTTTTGGACAAAATTATTTTCTTGTTTGGCCACTCAATTGGCTCGTATATCATCTTATCATCCTCAATCTAATGGACAAACTGAGATAGTGAACAAATGTATGGAAGGCTACATTTTTTGTTTTGTCTCTGATAAACAAGCACAATGGTTCAAGTGGTTACCCTTGGAAAAATGGTGGTATAACACTTTCTTTCATACTGCAACAAAAATGACACCATTTATGGCACTCTATGGATATCATCCACCATCCATCACTTCTTCTCTAATATAAAAATATAAGGTTCAAGCGGTGGAAGATCACATTGAGAATCAACAAAAAGTTCTCCAACTCTTAAAGGAAAACATGACCATGGCACAAAATCACATGAAACAACAAGCAAATCAACATCGTAGTGAAAAAAGTTTTGAACTAGGGGATTGGGTATTTTTAAGACTACAACAATACAAACAGATGTCCCTCAAGCAAGCTAAGAAGGATAATAAATTATCACCAAATTACTATGGCCCTTATAATAAATTATCACCAAATTACTATGGCCCTTATAACTTTTCCATCCATTCTATGTTACCATAGAAAATAGAGTATGAATGGTAACCCATTTAGTTGTGGGGGGAAAAGTCTACTCATGATCAACACCTTCTTTCTGTGCAAATCCTTTTTCCACAAGCCTTGCTTTGTGATTGTTAAGTGAGACATCTAATTTGAACTTGTTCTTGAATACCCACTTGCAACCAATTTGTTTAGTTCTGAATGGAGGATCTGCCAACTTCCGTGTTCCATTCTTGATGAGAGAATCATATTCCTTCTACATGGCTTCTTTCCATTCTTCACGAGAAGTGGCTTCTTCAAAGGAATTCAGTTCAAAGTTAGTAGATAAATTAAAATCATAATCATATGAAACATCCATGTCATATACATTATCTACATCACCTCCATCTTGTCTTGAGGAAATTCTAGTTCATGTCATTTTTACCTTATCGGGATGAACAATTTCAAGTGTTTTTATGACCCATTTTGGTGGACCTTTCTAAGATGGTCTAGGTTGCTTAGTTGATTTACATGGTGTTGAATTATCATCAAGACTTATATTTTCAATCCTCTTTATCACATCATCCAAATGAACTTCAGGTTCTTATGAAGTTGTTGGAACTTATGGTGCTTCAAAAGAAAAAGGAGATTCCATAGATTGACCTAAGATAGGGATACACCCTTCAAGATGTAGAATGTCATCATAAAATCCATGATATCTCATTATACGAGTGAATTTGTTCAGATGATCAAGTTTCCTCTAAAAAATTTTGTCATTCTTTGAGGATTCAAGAAAAAATACATCTCTGGAAAGATTGAATTTCTTGATGTTATCATCGTAAAGATGATATCCCTTAGCGGTATTTGAGTAACCCAAGAAGATGCACTATTGAATACCTACATCAAGCTTGCTTCTTTTCTCCTTAGGAATCAATGCATAGTCGGTGGAACCAAAGACCTTGAGATGCCTCACCAAAGGAATGTGGCCATACCATATTTCATAAGGAGTCTTGTTTTTAAGAGCATGACATGGACACTTGTTTTTCACGTAAACTACACATAGAACAACATCAACCATGTTGGGTATGTGTTATATTCTTTGCACAACCAACCCCATGTGTTGCATTGCATCAGGTGCATGGGGGAGGGGGGGTCACAGGGGGTTGGAGCCCCTGGAAAAAAAAAATGGCGGTTTTTTTCATCTGTTTTTTAGCGGTTTTCAAGACACGGTTTTCGCTAATGGTTTTCCAATTCTAATTAAGGAATTAGTATTGTAGAATAATCTAGGTCAATGTATTAGGGGTTTTGGATGCTATGGGATCCTATATATATTTGATTCTAAACAATGAAGATGTATGATGAATAAGAATTAGAGGTGTGGCTCTAAACAAGTTGTTGGTTTTCCCGGTTTAGGTTTCTAAGGTAAAATGTTTGTGTAATGTGTGTGTGTGTGTGTGTGGCATTGTATATTTTATGTTTTTATTAAGAATCCATTTGTAGTAATTAATTGTACAAGGTTAAAATCTAAATTCGGTATCATAGTGGTTATTGGCTTCAGAGGGATGCCTTTGTGGTCAGGGGTTTGGCTCAGCTATGTGATAAACCTTGTTATGGTGGGAGCTATACGATGTCAATTCTTGTGGTGAAAATAAATGGTTAGCTATTCAAAAATAGAGATTGAGAAATTTAATGGGAAAATTTTTGAGTCGTGGAAGCTCGAGATGGAATATCTGTTGATGGAAAAAGATCAATGGATCATTCTCGATCTAGGTACTGCACCTAAAGGAATGTAAACATAAGACTAGGCAAAGTTGGATCAAAAGGCGAAGAGCACAATCATTTGTGTCTCCCAAATTAAGTATTACTAAATGTGTTAGAGGGGAGGCTACAACCAAGGCATTATGGAATAAGTTAAGGTCTTTGTATTAGTTTAAGTTTTTGGTAAACAAATTGTTCCTATGGAAGAAGTTGTACAACCTGAGGGTGAAAGATGGAGACTTGATGACATAAAATCTAAACGAATTCAATATTGTAGTAAGTCAGTTATTATCTATTGATATTAATATTTTTGATGAAGATAAGTGTATCAATTTATTGTGCTCTTTACCAGACTCGTGGGATAATTTGATTGTGGCCATAGGTAGTAATGTAACTACTTTAAGTTTCAATGATGTGGTCTCATCCTTGTTGTTGGAGGAGATGAGGTTGAAAAACATAGAAAGCCAGAGCATAGATGCCTTATTTGCAAGAGGACATTCAAAGGAAAGAAATATAAATAAGTTCTCAAGCGGAATATCTAAATCTAGGGGCAGATCTAAATCTCCTAGAAAATTTGTAAAAGTATGTTGGAGATGTGGAAAAAAAGGGCATTACGAGAAACAATGTATATCTAAAAGTGTTGAGAGAGGGAAGGGATATGATGATGCCCCTTCTACAGAAGAAAAAAACTCTACAGATGAAGGAGGATATGTGTACTTGGCTTCTTCAAGAACACATGCAGATCATGAGGCATGGCTAGTCGACTCGGGTGCATCCTTTCATATGACTCCTCACAAGGAATGGATTTGTGAGCATGAAAGGTATGTTGGTGTTATAGAAATATTTGTCTCACCCTATGCAATCTTGCACATTAGACCTTTTTTCATTTCCCTATGCAAACTTATCATCCCTGTTTGTAAATCCCAGAGCTAAAAATACATATTTTTCCACATGTACACACCTTGCCTACTATACAACATGCGTATACGTAGGCTACACCACTACAGCCCGCGTACATCAGGATTTGTGCCCAAAAATGAAAATTAGTGTCGATTTTCCATGTCATGACAGGAGATCTATGATCCTTGGCCTTCCATATACTGGAAACATTCTGACTCGACCCTTCAATTCCATTTGAAGGCTATAAATGGGCCAATTATGAGCTATGGCAAAGAGGAGAAAGAATTCAACTTTGAGAGCAGAGTTACTCTGGAGAAATTATTTACTTCATATTGAGTCTACATCCCTTTGTCCTTTAAGTCTGAACATAGTGTTCAACCCCCAAGCTCTTCCCTTATTTGATTGAGAACTGCATTGTCTCTCTTCTTTGAGCTTGCCTTTGGTGGAGGATTGAAGTGGTGGAGGCCCAGCTGGAAGGAACATAGTTTCTCGGTTCTGAACCATGCCGACACGGAAGTCTATAACATTTTCACTTCCGGTAATCATATATTAATAGAAATACTCTTTTCTCATCCAATTGATATCTTGCAAATATTTGAATTATTATTCCATGGATGTGTTTGTCATGTTTATTAATGGATTATGCTATTGAATGTGCTAACATCATTTATTATCACCATATGCTTGCTTTGCTTGGTTGTTGAGGACTAGTTGCAGGTATATTGCTTCAAGTCAAGTGCTCAACGGTGAACTTCATCGAACGTCTAGATGAGGTAGGCCTTTTATCTTGTCTTTCTAGCATATTCATTTATATAGCATACTTGAGAATAGAGTTGATTTCTACAGTCATTTCCATCTGTTGTGGTTTACCCTAGCCATAGAGAGATTTTCCTCATAACAAAATTGACGACCATATTGGGGAATGAATCTTCTTTCTTAGGGTTTGGAGTACTTTTCTCCTTAGATTTCACTCGTTCTTATTGTGTTTCTTGTCGTATCATTGCTTGACAGCCTCTGTTTACTCTGGGTCTGAGTTTTTCAGCCTTCTCCCTTGCCTGGCTTTGTTTTTGAAACATATACATGGTTTTTGGCTTGACAGCTGCATATATACCCAGGACGTCCCTCTGCAAGTTGTGTACATATGCTCTGTTTCCTTGAACAATAGCATACATTGGCCTTATTTTCTTGTTTTCTAGGTTTGTTGGTTGTTGGGTGGGATTTGATGTTTGTAGAGCCTTCTTGGGTCTCTGTAGTGACTGTTAAGGGTTGGTGGGATGATAGGAAACCTGTCTGGAGTTGAATTTTTGGGTGGAGTCTTTCTCATCACCTTTTCATTTTGATTTTCCTTGTACATTGGGTTGGGTGTCTTTCTACTTGGTATCCTACTTGATTTATCTCTTTCTATACACAGTAGAGTTTTATATATCGAGTTGTTGTTCAGTCCATGCATTTTCATTTTTTTTATAATGAAAATACAAAAATATTAGGCATTTTGCATTGTTTGTCATTTTGATCTTTTGAGTCTTTGTCATTAGCTTAGTGCATGTAAAGAAAGATTGCATTTTTACTTCAAAATTGCAGAGTTGAAATTGAAAATTTCATTTGTTATTAGAAGCATATCATTCATTGAAAATTGAAGTTAGGACTTTGAATTATATTCATATTTACTTTTCTTGCTGAGTCATAACATCATGAGTTTCACTACCATACCTTTTTGAGTAATAACGGCCATAAAAATTAACACTATAATTTAAAATTGATTAGTCATGATTTTATTTTCTAGGGTGCACAAACTAGCTTAGGATTTAGTGCCTTCGAATAGGATTTTGTGAGTAAACTTCTCCAAGGAAATTAAATCAACATGTGTGTCTGACAAAGGGAGTGGAGAAATTCATTGTATAATTGGTAATATGTAGAATTTAATCATGAGGTCGCATGAGGTTGGTTGAAGGGATATCCCCCTGATACCTTCTTAGCGTCAGAGATATTTATGGGGATCTATTCGTATCTGGGGATCTTGCTAGTGCCTTTACCTCCGTGAGAGGCAATACTTTCAAGATTTAGGGCTTTGCTACCCTGCCCATACGGTCGACCTGACTTACAACTACTCGCATGTGCATCAATTATACATTTGTTGCTTAGTTGCTTGACTTAGATGCCACATAGGTTACTTGCAGGGGTTATTCTGCAGGTACCCTGGGTCAGATAAGGGTCGGATAGCACATAGCCTTTATGGAGGATTACCTCTCCAGGGGGATCTGACCGACTGGTTGTTAAGCCCATGAGGGCCGTTATAACTGATTATGTTACCTCTGATCTTTAGCAGGAAGTCTCAAGCCCCTCTTGGGAAAGACATACCTTCTTTAGGGAGGGAGGCCACTTTCAACCACTTTACCCTGTTTGTGTGCATATTGGTCGTTTGATTTTCGGTGTGCTCTTTGATTACTAGTCGACCTTAGGATTTATTTTTAATCTTTAGAGTCTTAAGTCATCGTGGAGTTGGACCAGTGTCCCCGCTGGTCCCGTCGCTTGTTATAATTACCACCAGATTTCGAGTCTTTGCCTTCTAAAATGCGTAAAGTTATTATATGTGGTACACACACCTCCATTGTTCAAACTTGTGATTCTACAAGGATGAGACTAAATCTAGTCTTCAGAACACTGGGAGACCTTCGACTCCCACACCTACTATAGTTAATGGCACCCATTTGGATCTTGCAACCACAATGGTTGTAGAGTCGGAGGCACCTATCATTACTATGGCTCGGCCTATAGTGAATGCTCAATATCTTGCCTCAAACCCATTTGGGTCTCTTGGTCACTCACTGGGCTATAATGTTCAGTCCACCCCTATGGCCTCTAGTCCTTTCTCCTAAGGTATGTCGGACTTTACCTCGCAATTTTTGAACACCATCCCAGTTTCTGGCCCTAATGCTAGCATTGGGCTTGGGGGCACTACACCTCCTTATACTCCATTTTCATCTGGTGGTTCTCAAATCCCTCAAACAACTCCTAATATGGGAGGCATTCTTGCTTTTAACCCCGGGTCTAATCCTCTTGCTTCTGGGTGGAGAAACCAACCTGGCGGACAAGATTCTTCTCAAATTTCATCCTATACTCCTACCTCCTCGGTGTCAATTCCAACCAACACGTTTGGCATGATGAATCCACCTCTATCCTCTGGATTCATAGCCAGAGGAGGTCAGTTTCATGCTTTGGGAAACCCCCAACCTGGATCCAATCCAACTGGGGGTGATTTTTATAACCCCCATCATAACATTCCTATTGGAATGATGCCCAAACAACCTTTTATGAATCAGCTCGGAGGAGGATCTTACAATCCTGAACATGGCCATGGTGCTTAACAGAACCCTAGATGGGTTGCAGTTCCTCAAACACAATCTTTCCAGGGAGCTTGGGGCCAAATGTCGCAACCTTGTCTCCCTTTTTTGGCCATGCTTAATCTACCAAACTTGTCTAAGTTGATGAACGACCCTATGAGTCATGATCCTACATGGCCCCCAGTCCCCACCAAGATTCCTTTGGACATTCTGAAATTCGAAGGAAATAATGGTGAGGATCTTGGTGATCACATTAGTACCTTTCACCTATGGTGCTCCTCAAATTCCCTTAATGAAGATTCCATTCGGTTAACATTATTTCAATCCACCCTCATTAGGGTCATTATGAAATGGCATATTGAGCTACCTAGGGGGGCATATAGGACCTTTAGTCAAATGGTGTTGGTCTTCCTTAACCACTTCCAATTTCTAGTTCGTTACGATGTTGGCCTAGAAATTCTATCGACTTTACGCTAGGACACAAACACTCATATATCTAATCATATCTAGGAGTGGCGCGGATGGAAGGGGTTGATTAAGACCTCCATACCCCTAACCTTTCTTTTAGAATGGTTTCTTAAGTCTTTGCAGCCTCCTATCCCGAAGGATGTTGCTACATCTGTGGTTACCATTGAGGAAGAAGCGATCTACAAAGCGCAGTAGTTAGATATTATATATGCTCGGTATGGGATGTTATACCACATTCTTCTAGATGCATCACAGCCAACTTATGACCCTAGAAAAAATCTCGTACCTCATTCTGACAGAATTATAGGCTCCGCCAATGTAAAATCTACAGACTTGGTGACAAGCCATTTGAAAGATTTGTCTCTAAACCAGTCTGCAGGAGGGATAGCTTCATCTGTGTCTTCCAATCCCACTCAGTCGGTGGATGTACATTCCGTGGAATCATCGGTCGGCCCAAATGGTAACCAGCAACTAGGCGGGAATAAGAAGAAAGGACGTAATAATAATCGTAAGGGTGGGAAAAATAATAATAAACCAAGGGACAATGGTAATAATGAGAAGATGAATAATAATGTTGGAAGGGCAAGAGAGAAAGATGTAAGGTTAAATTTCCCTGTAAACTTTGTACAAACGATCACCTTACTCATTTATGCCCCAAACTTACGGAAGTTGCGAGGCTATTATATCTACCACCCGTTGTGTTGAGGAATCCTTTTCCACACAACCAGCACATGGCCTCGAGCTCCTCAAACGTCGGAAATGCAGTTGGTGGGAATCAAAACCCATCGTTGCAAGATAACAACTATTTGTGTATCAATATGTTCGATGCGAAAGTTCATGTAGCCACCCGATCTCGAGATTATAGTTCTTCATAGGATATACCTGGTCTAGAATCTCCTCCTCCTCCTCCAAAGACAACTTTATAGATTGAGAAACCGGAGCCACCACCTCATATTCTGAAAGGATTACTCAAGCCCTCTACCCACAATCCAAATGATAGAGCCACGAAGAACTACTCTATTGTTGAGGACCTGAGTCAAACCCCTTGTACGATGTCAGCTCTTGAGGTACTCCATACATGTCCTTCACAGAGGAATGCCTTATTATCTGTGTTAGGAGCTTTAGAACCTAATGGCTCAAAAGTTATCAAGTTTGACGTCACAGATGTCAAGCCTCACTTGCCTTACCATGTGGAATTCCAAATCCATGTGGGGTACTCAAAGTATACCATCAAATGTGCGGTTGTTGATGAAGGCATTGATACATGTGTGATGTCCCTGATCTATTGGAAAGCTCTCAATTCTCCGACTCTTTCTAAATCATCAAACATGTTAACTGCTTTTGACGGTCATTCCTTATGCCCTCACGGTATTCTTCCTGCCTTTCCGGTCCAGTTAGATGGGTAGACGGTAGAGGTCGAGGTCGAGGTAGTTGGTGCACCTCTTGATTATAACTTGTTACTAGGACGCAATTGGACCTATGTTATGGACACCATCGTATCGTTCGTCTTTTGTACTCTTTGTTTTCCTCATGAAGGGAAGATTGTGACAATCGACCAGTTATCCTTTGCGTATGCTAGTCCCAATGCATATGTTTGACCGTCGATCCCTGTGATCGAAAATTCTCAGTCGAAAACTGAGAATATCGGTGTCAGAATGTATTCTTCCCTTATGGGTACTTTTGACTTCACGACACCGATTCACCACATATATGCCATGTCTAGTAGGCCCTTTTCAACAGAGAGGTCCATTCATTTCCACACTTCCTATTATAGTGATCTATGGACCCTACCTTCCCTGACTTCGTATTGTGAAGGTCAGTCGCATGCTAGAATGGCCATGCCACTATCGGCAAGTGAGATTGTGTATCAAGTTGTTCTTGACTCTTCCACTGATCCCGATCCTGTTACCTCACTGACGGACGAGGAGGATCCCATTCTTAAGCCTGTGTGGGCCACTTCATTGTCTTGTTCACATGAATGCCTCGATGGGACTTTTCCCTCAAAGGAAGCTATCATCGAATCCATGAATGGTTCCAAAAAACCTTGGGATGATATGCATCATCACTTTTATTTTCTACCATATTTTGAAAGAATCAAACAAGATGACTTTCGATCTACTTTGAGTGAGATAGTCGATCACGTTGTAGTTCCACTTGATACGCACAACATTTATATCGAAGGAAATATGGTGAATATTTATCCTACCGTCACGATCGATATCTCTCGTACCCTTGGCAAGATTGAAAATGTACATATCAGTGTGGATTGTTCGCCAGAAGAAATCTTGATCTACACTGAACTCTTCAAAGAATTATGAGATGTATTTGCTTGGTCATATGAAGAGATGTCAAGAATTGAACCTCGTATTGTCAAGCATGAGATTATAACTTATCTAGATGCTAAACCTATTCGACAACGTCTTAGAGTTGTCAATCCTTGGAAGGCCCCTTCTATTAAGGCAGAGGTGGAGAAGCTACTTAATGCTAGCATCATCTACCCAGTTCCCTGACTGAATGGGTATCCAATCTCGTTCTTGTGAATAAGAAGCAAGGAACTATCCATGTATGTATGGACTTTCGTGACCTGAACAAGGCCTATACTAAAGACAACTTCCCGACACCTTTCATCAATCAGATTCTCGACGAGTGTGCAGGAAGTGAAGTGTTTTCTTTTATGGACGGATTTTCAGGGTATAACCAAATTCAAATTAAACCTGAGGATCAACACAAGATGGAATTTATTTGTCCTTGGTGTACTTTCGCATACCGTAAAATGCCTTTCAGCCTTAAAAATGTCAAAGCAACCTTCCAACATGCCATGACCTTCGCATTTCATGATCTTAAGCATATAGTCAAAGCTTACCTTGAAAATCTTGTTGCTCACTCTCGTAAGAGAGGGGATCACTCTACACACATTCGACTTGTTTTTGAAAGATGTCGTTACTATAGAATATAGTTGAACCCTCATAAGTGCATCTTTTGCGTGAGGTTTGGTCGTCTTTTGGGATTTCTAGTTTCTGAGATCGAGATCATTGTAGATCCATTAAAGGTTGAGGCAATACTTTGATTGCCTCCCCCGTCCACTATTCGACAACTTCAAGGTTTGCAGAGGAAAGCTAACCTTATACGTCGGTTTATAGTAAATTATGCCAATATCACTAAAGGTTTCATGCGTCTTTTGAAGAATGACACTTTTATCTGGGATGAGTGAGCCCAGGAGTCCTTCAATGCTTTGAAGAAAGCCCTGGTATTGGCGTCTCTACTGAAGTCTCCTGACTACAATAGGGATTACTTTCTTTATATCGCCGCATCCGAGGAGACGATTGGTATGGTTTTGGTTCAGGAGGATGATGAGCTCCACGAGCATGTCATATACTATCTTAGTCAAAACTTAGTCGGTCCCAAGCTTAATTATTCTCACATGAAAATCTAGATTTGGTTGTCGTTCATGCAGTCCAATGTTTATGTCATTATATATTAATTTGCAATACTACCGTGGTTGTCGATGTCAATCCATTTTAATGCGTACTTACCAGGCGTATCATAGGGGGGAAATATAATAAATGGATTATCATTCTACAAGAATTTGATCTCGATTTTGCTTCTGGGAAATCCAAGAAATCACTAGTCTTCGCGAAGTTAATATTTGACTTTYCACAATTAGATGAGGATGTTATCCATGATGATTTGTTTGTGGGCGAACACATTTTTCTTGTCTCATCATCCGACCCCTGGTATGGAGACATTGTTCTCTATCTTCAAACTTTGAAGTTCCCTCAACATATCTCGCGAGATGACTGACGGCGTGTACAGTACCAAGCTAAGAATTATACTATCGTAGGTGACACTTTGTATCATCGAGGAATAGACAATATCTTGCGTCGTTGTTTAACTCACGGAGAAGCCAAGTCAGTCMTAAACGATTTCCACAGTGGGGCTCATGGTGGTCATCTATATGGGCTTGCGACAGCCCAGAAAATTTTGTGAGCTGGTTATTTCTGGCCTTATATCTTTAAAGATTGTATTGAAGCAGTTAAGAAGTGTATTCCCTACCAGGTGTTCACTCGGAAAATGCACTCRCATCCAGCCCCTCTTCACCCAGTCATTATTGTCGGTCCCTTCACCAAGTGGGGGGTGGACTTCATGGATTGCAACCCAACTTCGRCTGGGGGGAATCAACACATTATCATGGTCATCAGCTACTTTACTAAGTGGGTCGAGCCCATGACTACACTTAAATCCGATGGGAAGACTAGCGACTTCTTCATATTCAATCAAATTATCACCCAGTTCGGTATCCCGAGTGAGATTGTCACTGATCATGGCAGTCACTTTCAGAATGAAATGATGGAAGAACTAGCATCTAAGTTGGGGTTTATACATGGTCATTCTTCTTCTTATTACCCCCAAGAAAATGGAAAAGTAGAGGCCATCAACAAGTCTCTCAAGACCATTTTGCAAAAAATTGTCAGCCAGAGTAAGTGTGACTAGCACATTATGCTATATCCCACACTCTGGAAATACCGAACCTCAGTCAAGACTACCACCAAATTTTCCCCTTTCTAGTTAGTACACGGTGTGGAGTCGATTTTATAGATTGAATGTGAAATCCCTTCTCTTAAGTTGGCAGTCGTGCTCCTACCTGACACTTCCGATCTCGAGAGATGCCTTGTACACCTAGAGAGTCTTGACAAGCAACGTCGAGATGCCTCTACGGCTATCGAGGTGAACAAAAGATGTGTCAAGGTCCAGTACAATAAGTCTGTCTATCCTCGGTTGTACGTTGAGGGTGACTTGGTCCTCTTATATGATCAAACCAAAGAACCACTGGGGGTAGGCAAGTTTAAACCCATGTGGCACGGTCCCTATATCGTGCAACATGTCTTAGAAAAAAGATCCTATGAGTTAGAAGATTATGAAGGGAATATGTTGGTTGAGCCCATGAATGGGCTCTACTTGAAAAGATATTATGCTTGAGCCCCAATATTGGGCGGAACTCTTTGTATATTAATGTAATTTAGTGTATATATATTTCCCCTTTCTTTTCGTCTTTAGCTTGCTTATCAAGTTTTCCCTTGGTTAGCAAATGTCAACGAAGTCTTCGGTATACCTAGGGATTCACAAATGGAGCCAGTCATCATACACGGAATGTGACTTCTGTCACTTGGGTGGTTTACTCACCCGAGGGTCTACTGGTGTCTTCAGGTGGCGTATGCCTAGGGCCATCCACGAATAATGTGTTTGAATATAGCATCGTTATAGAACTTTTGCGTGATGCTATCTCACATGGTAATCTCTCTTTAGAGGTTCACCTGGATTCCCAGTTGGTAGTATGTCAGTTGAACGATAGTTATCATGTGCGTGATCCTACTTTACTCTGACGATTCCTACGAGTGCATCTTTTAGAACGACAGTTTGATTTTATTACTTATTATCACATTCCTAGGAGTTCTAATCATGTATCTGATGCTTATGCTAATTTCGTTTTACATGGGCATTTGTCACATAACTAAAGCAAAGAAAACCATCTCATCAATGTACACATTGTAATATAAGTAATGCCGAAGATCCATGTTTTATATATATTTCAAAAAATATTGTGTTTACAGTACAAAATTGGGGCTAACACCCTCAATACACATAGACAGTCGATACTAAAATATCCAGGACATATATGCCTATGGCACCGGATGTGTGTCATGGTAAAAAACAACGACATTTAGGAGACACCGAAAGAGTCGCACCCAAGCTTTGGGCACGCCAACCACTTGCCATTGAATGGCTTCCGGAAAATACTCTACCTGAACCATTGGAATCCTATGAGTCAAACGAGATAGGTTTCCCTGCACATTTTGAAGGACTCTCTCAGCTTCTCCTTCTACCGCCTCGTCTCCCCAGTGCCTTCGATGATGTCGAGGAAGCCCGTCCGGCCGTTGTGGACCCACGTTTGCGTCACACAAGTGTCTAGTTAGTACTTAAGCATCATCCAAAATTATTTTTGTTCTACTATACAAAAATACAAAAAAATGAAATATTTAAAAACATTTGACATACATATGTCCCCATAGGTGGTCCCTGGTTGGAGTGGTATGTCAAGGTCCCCTCTGAAGTCGATCCCTACATAGGGATAGTCATCCAGAGAAATGACTTGTCACTGCCACCAGTAGAAGAAATCCTCGTTGTAGGGTGTGGGCACCCTACCTCCCCCCTTCCATCTCATTACCTCAGTCCATCGTGCCATGGCTGGATCATGAGGTCCTCTTGGACTCTAGGTCCCAAACGTAGAACCCACTCAAAGAAAAAACTGCATAAGATAGAGGAAAACCCAAAATTTCTCTTGCTACCATGTTTGCACTCTGTCAACTAGATCTTCATATTAGCCAGTAGTGAGGTACACCAATCATATACTGTGGGTCTCAAGCCCTCTACAGCATAGAACATGAGAAAACTTGATGCATGGTGCAACGAAGTTGATCCTGTGATCCTGGTCAACATGAGAACAATAATCTTGAGGCTGAGATTGTTTATCGCTCGGATGGGGAGTTGACTCCCGACCTTCGGAGTCCCTGCTACATAGTGAGCATCTATGTACTCCTCTATTTTCATACCTTTCCCTATTCCCCATGATTTGAGGTTTACGACCTCACCCTGACACGATAATCTAGTGAAAAAGTAGATATCCTCTACTTCAATCCTCAATGGTTGCCCATCGAGGTTGAAGCTTTCACTGTCAGGGTCCCAGTAACCAACGAGCATCTCAAGCAACCTCACCTGGGCCCTCATCCCTTTGAGTGCCCAAAATTTATATAAGCCACATCTTTTTAAGGCCATTTGGGCCCTCATATATTTTTCCACAGCATCATTTACCTCCTCGTGCTCCCTTTCCCTCCATTCTAGCACCATCCTGCTAGATAAAAATCAAAATTTGAGTTAGCAACCATAGAATTACGGACTTGTACGTGAGGTGCTTCATTTATAGTCGCGTATAGGGCTAGGTATACGCACCCTATAGTTTTCACAGTCGCGTATAACCCCATGTATACACAATCTGATAAATGGTAGCCCGCATACACCGAGTTACCAGATTTGCACCCTAATTTACTCAAAATTTGAAACCTAATTTAAAAATTTAATCCACTAGAAAGGAAGAGGAGGGGAAGAGGAGTTAACTGGTCCAGACGATTTCTGATTTCGTCGCCTGACGCTGCTGCAATCACCAATTGAATCTCGGAAGTACTTTTGTCTAATTTTCACTATTTGGGTAAAAAGTCAAAATGACATAGTAATTTTTGGTTTTGTTACTATTTATAACAGTTTTTACTTACTTTCTATAGTTTTGAGTCATTTTTTCGCCTAATGGACTAATACAAAAGTGGATTGAGGTGGTTTTTGTAGTTTTCACCAAGGATTCTTTTGGATTTCAACGTTATGTTGGTCGTTCGTAACCACGGGCAGGTATTTTCACTACCCAACATATATTATAGGTATCCATTCCATCATGCATTTTTTCATTGTCCTATAACCGTCACCTTTTATGCCTTAGGTATGAACCCATTTGTTGCGACATAGAACCTTACATCTGCTATAAGTGGTGTCGTTATCAAGTGGTAGAGACTTACCAAACATGGGTGCCCTAGTTAGATCTCTTGCATCATTTGGTTCCCATGCAGAGATTTTTTTCATAATACCGAGAGTCCCTTATAGCTAGTACATGACTTTATGTTGAGCCTCATTTCTCACTCATAAATATGTCGCCTTATACCTAGAGGACTCCCAAACGAGTTTAATTTAAACTCTTTTCCAACTTGTCTTCAAAAAGCGAATAGATTGTCGAGTGAACTTGTCTCTTTCACACTCGTAAATTGGATTTGAAAGGACGTATATTTGGCACAAGTTTATCCCTTTTTCACGCCAAGTAGACTAAATGTCATGAAAAAGGACATTTGTTGGCATTAATTTGCGATTCCATCTCATGCCCTTGCTTGCAGTATTGAGCCTTTAGTCGATTCTCACTTTGTGTTATAAATTGTTTTCCTCAACAGTCTTTGCATCCTCAACCAAGCAAAGCCTGGTTTATATCCTTTGCAATTTGACACCCTATATCCAGGAGGGAACATTCCCTGGAGTGTCCATTTCCCGCATGCATCTCCTTACATTGAGAATAGGTACGTTCCATTGCTGGAACTAGTTTTGCTTACTTGTGACAATCGTTTCCTCCTTTGTATCATAGCATTCATTTGTCCATGAAAAAAACAAAAAAAATGGGCGGGAAGGGAGTATTATATTATATTGGTAGCAGTTGTGTCACCTTTGAACATAACACAAAGTTATTGAGTTCATTTATCGTCATAATTTTGGGATTAGCATGGCCTTAGGAAGATGATCTCGTTACATAGTCTTCTCTACCAACTGGTTACTCTTCTAGTCCCTATAGAGAATTTCATTGATGCCTCCTACATCTCATCGTTTCATTATTGAGTCTATGTTGTCGGAGTCTTCCATATGTCTCTTTCTCTCAGCTAAAGGAAGTCAATCAACCTGTATCAGCCATTTCTCAAAATTCTTGACTTTGCATGTCAGACATACCCTCAGTTTGTCTCAAAATCACATGATATTGTAGTCCTATCATGCACCCTGGTCCTACTTTCATCAATGGTAGGTAACCTTGAACCACCAGTCGACATTTCATCGTTGGTCGTTGACTAGGTGGTTTCCCTTGTCTTCGACGGCAAGACATATATTCACACATTGGGATTCATGCAGTGTCTTGGACACCATTAGCCTTATTAGTGCTTTCCTCACCTTTGTCAAAAACTTTCCTCATTGGTTGTTATTCAAAGGGTCTTTTTCGTGTACCGGTTTCACTTTTCACACGCTAAATATGCACAAGGTCATTGGTTCATGAACATTTTCTTCGTTTGATTTCCTCTAAATCATGAAGCTCCTGCTTTATACCTCATGTTGAATGATGAGAGATGTCTTAATGCTCTCCTTTCAGCAGGTCTCCTTCCATCAACTTCAGCTCATCTATTCTGGAAACGGGACCTAGAGTCTTATGAGTACCTTGAGGCTTGCAATCATTAGTGGCAGGTTCTATCACCATCAACAATTGGGAATACATCAATGTCTCCTAATCGATGAATTATTTAGGTGTTCAACACCGACTCCTTTAGTCACACTTGTAAGAATGTACTTGGTGCATTGATACCTACTTTCATTATCAGTAGGTTGTCTTGCGTTTGTTAATGGTATACCTCAATGACCGGTAATCAAACGATGTCTCATTGTGTTCGACCTCAACTCCTTTATTCACATGATGTAGAATTGCACCCTTGGCGGATTGTGTAGAAGACTTGAAGACATCAATATGCGGTCGCAACTTTCGTGAGTTGTTGCTTCATTTTCATTGAACCAGTACCTATATGACTTCAGTGATCATGGGAGATGAGATTGTACTCCATTGTATACATATATCTTCATATTGGTTTTGAGATTGATTCTACTGGGCCTTGTTCATGACTATGACAGCCTTTGGCATGTAACCGCATTTGTATTTTCCTATTCATGGCCACGGACAGTTGTTTAGTATATTTTCACATTGATCTGCAGTGTAATTATATTGGCAGCCATGTATGCAAAGTCAGTGCAGAATGTAATGAACAAATAGTTCTTTCAGTTGGTTCCCCATCACTCCACTTCTGGGTTGTTTATAATGTATTTCGCCCATCGTAGATACTCCTCTGACCTCACACATTACGGGGCATCTGTTATAGCAAGATTTTCCTCACCCTATGCAATCTTGCCCAGAAGGCATTTTTCCATTTCCCTATGCAGACTTATCATCCCTGTTTGTAAATCCAAGAGATAACAATACATATTTTTCCACATGTACGCACCTTGCCTACTATACAACATGCATATATGGAAGTTGCACCACTAGCCCGTGTACATCAGGATTTATGCCCAAAAAATGAAAATCAGTGTCAGGTTTCCATGTCACGACAAGAGATCTATGATCATTGTCCTTCCATATACTTGAAACGTTTCAAATCGACCCTTCAATTCCATTTGAAGGCTTTAAATGGGCCAATTCTGAGCTATGGAAAAGAGGAGAAATAATTCAACTGTGAGAGCAAAGTTACTCTGGAGAAATTATTTACTTCATATTGAGTCTACATCCCTTTGTCCTTTAAATCTAAACACAGTGTTCAACCCCTGAGAACTTCATTGTCTCTCTTCTTTGAGCTTTCCTTTGGTGGAGGATTGAAGTGGTGGAGGCCCAGCTGGAAGGAACTTAGTTTATCGGTTTTGAACCGTGCCGACATGGAAGTCTGTAACATTTTCACTTCTATTGATCATATATTAATAGAAATACTCTTTTCCTGTCCAATTGATATCTTGAAAATATTTTAATTATTATTCCATGGGCGTATTTGTCATGTTTATTAATGGATTATGCTATTGAATGTGATAACATCATTTATTATCACCATATGCTTGCTTTGCTTGGTTGTTGAGGACTAGTTGCAGGTATATTGCTTCAGGTCAAGTGCTCAATGGTGAACTTCATAGAACGTCTGGACGAGGTAGGCATTTTATCATGTCTTGCTAGCATATTCATTAATATAGCATACTTGAGAATAGAGTTAATTTCTGTAGTCATTTTCATCTGTTGTGGTTTACCCTAGCCATAGAGAGATTTTCCTCGTAACAATTGAAGGTGATGTTTTCCTAGGTGATGACTCGACAACCAAAATCATAGGACGAGGAAAATTCAAGTTGAAACTCATGGATGGAAGGATTATAATAATCCCTGGTGTTCTGCACATCTCGGGATTGGCCAAAAATTTGATTTTTGTAAGAAAAATGGATGATGCAGGGGTAAAAACAGTGTTTGAGAAAGAAACCTATAGGAAGGTTCGAAGGGAAAAGGTGTCGTTGAAGGGAGTTAGGATTGGAATTCTGTATAAGCTGTTGGGAAGCACTATTAGTGACAACTAAAACATTTACATTGTTCCTAATATTGGAGATGAAGAAGAAAAAACTCCTACATTATTTAGAGAAAAGACCATGTTGTGGCATCAAAGACTAGTGAATATCAGAGAAAAGGGCCTTTGAGTACTACAAGGTAAAGGTATGGTTGAAGGTATGGCCAATTTCTCTTTGTATTTTGATTTATGTGAACATTTTTTATATGGGAAGAAAAATCATGTAAGATTCTTCTCTGGTGCTATAAGGGCAGAGGGAATACTACAGTTGGTGCACAGTGATGTGTTTGGACCTGTGTCGGTTCCATCATTGGGAAAATTTAAGTACTATGTCTCATTTATAGATGTCTTTGTGAGGAATACATGGATTTATTTCCTCGGGAAGAAATCTGAAATCTTTGACAAATTCTGTTAGCGATAATTCTTGTCACGGGCTCTAGAGCATTCGGGTCTGCAAGTTGCATGAAATGCTCAAGCCCAGCATGGGAGAATCCCTGTTTTTCCAAATAGCAAGTCAAACGAGCAGGAAAAATGTCGTCGGCAGCATCCAAGGTCTATTTTTCGAAGCAGATCAACGGTCGGTGGGTAATTGCAGTCAGCCGAGTCACGCCAAGTATAGCGCAGAATTTTTTAAAGAGGTGGACGGTCAGAAGTCACCRTAGAGAACTCGCGAAGTAACGATGGTCGTTGATMGTGATCAGTTGATGTGTGGGTTCATTTCTTGAACTCGGGGTTCATGAGTTCGGAGGGCGGACCATATCCTTTGGTTGCGCGAGATCGCGAGTCCCGAGAATTGTCAAAAAGATCTCAGTCGTCCACCCCAGAGAAGTACGTGGCACACGATCGGGCTCCATCGTCTCCTCACCCTTCACAACTTTGAAGAACGAGGACCAACCTCCTCCCAGCCGCGAGACGCGAAGCGCCGAAAGCATTCAGAACTCGGGCCCACAGTATCGTCGAAGTATTTTCAGCCGTCCGTCCAGAGGGGACACCTGGCAGCAAGTAGAGCCATCTCGGCGCCTCACTCATCGCAACTCCAACGCACAAAAAACAATTCCATCATATCTCGATACGCGAAGTAGCGAGAGAATTCAGGACTTGGGGCCCACCGCAGCGTCGGATGAGTTTAGAACCGTCAGATTTGAGGGACGTGTGGCACCAGATTGAGCCGTCTCGGCATATCGCTCATCACGATTTCAAGGAGCAAGGAGCAGCCCCTACATACTCGCGAACGCTGAAAAGTGCCATGGGAATAGGCATGTGGTCACAGCCCGTGGGCACTTGGAAAAAGAGAGGAGTTGCGTAAAGGAGGCCGAAGCGCCGAGTTCAGTTACAGAGGGGATCGTCACGGTCTCCAAGCGCCACCAGATCCGATCTCCATATTGTTTCTTGCCTGGAGTAAATGACGATAGGAGCGGGTGGTTGAAACCTCCTTTCATTCATTAAGTGAGGGGATGGAGGGTCTGGCAAGCCGTCTACCCAAAGAAGTCTCGTGTATCGATTTTCCCAAAGGCTCCATGCTAAATTCCTCAACTCAACAGAGAAGTCTACGCACGCTAGCTCAACACTTAATGGCTCAGCTACCATCTTTGCAGGGGCCATTCGTAGTTAAGATGGCGTTTAAAGGAAGATATCAATACGAGTTTGACTGAAGGGACATCAAGTTGTGAGTCACTGGGCACGCCTCTGTTAGGTGAATTTTCCTGAGTATATAGGCTCAGTTTCTGTATTTTGTAAGTATCGATGGTTGAGCATAGCTCCCGGTTGTAAAGTTTTAATGAAGCACTGATACTCTGGTTATGTATGGACTTTTGAGACTTCTTGCCTTATGAATGCTGGCTTCTTTTACGCCTTTGTTATACTGTGTTAGAACAGCTCGAAATTGGAGGATCCAGTCGAGTTGTAGCTATTATAGGATGATGTTGTAATGGATCACTGTAATAGTTGCCCTGTCTCTAAT
>JASDQU010011779.1:99829-116255 GCA_032191745.1 Picea mariana
GGGACTCATTCCCAGTAGCCCCTTTGCGAACTCCTTCTCCTCCTGGTTTTCCTCTACCTAATATCCCTATGGCTGGTGCTAATCCCCCTCTGAATAGAATGGACGCCATAGTTGCTGCCAGATACGCTCCCTTAATCCTACCCCATCCTATGAACCCCCTCCCTGCTGGAGATTATTTGAAGTACATGCCCAAGTTTACTGGAGAAGGAGACATAACTACTGAAGAGCACCTGGCTGCTTTCTACAGTTATGCAGACAATCTCAATATTGAAAATGAAGATGTCTGGATGAGAGTCTTCGTCCAAAGTCTAGATGGCGAGGTGAGGAAGTGGTTTAGAGGATTGGCTCGAGGATCCATTGCTAGGATTGAAGCTCTAGATAGTGCTTTCCTGAGGCAGTGGGGAGATAGGAAGGATTTCATGTATTACATGACAGAGTTCGAGTCCTTGAAGAAGATGGATGGAGAGTCTGTCTCTAACTTCTCCAAAAGATTCAATAATATGTATAATAAAATCCCTGCCGAGATAAAGCCTTCGGAAGCCTCGACCAAAATTTCTTATGCTAGTGCGTTTGGCCCCGATTTCTGCCTGTTATTGAGAAAAGAAGAGCCACCTCTTTGGTGCAAATGCAGGATGCGGCTATAGAGGTGGAATCTAATGTACTAGCAGCTGACAGACTGAGAAACAAGGCTGATGCAGACAGGACAAAGGGAAGGTCGAAAGCCTCGACTTCTGACCCATCGGTGCCCCACCCTTAAGTAGACAAACTGACCAGGATGGTGAAGTCTCTGTCCGCGGAGATGGAAAGAATGAGAGTGGAAGGGAGGCAAGCATACAAGGGCCCTTTGAACATAGAAAACAAGGGAGGTTTCAGGAGGCCCAACAATTTTACTCCCACGAATGTGCAAAGAGAGAAGGGAAGAGATAGAGAAGACCAGAAGATTCAGGCCCCTTTCCAAAACAATTTTGTGGCCGAGGGGGAAGAAAGAGAAACATACGAGCTTGATCCTGAAATCCATTGCTTCGGAGACACTCCTCCTTTTCCTCACCTCACTCAATCAACATATGAGGAATCTCTCATGGACAACCAACTAAATGAGCTGAGCAAGGGAGACAAGACTAGTAGCCGCCAAGGCAGGTATGACCTGAGGTCCCAAAAGAAGGCAGTAGCACCTGATGCCCCTGAGCAGCTTACTAGAACAGAGAAGCCTGCTAACGAAGTAGCAGACAATCACACAGGTAAGAAGATCCAACCCCTCTCTCCCATTATCCAGAGTCATGTTTCCGAAATAAGAGAAATCCCAAAGATCTCATCCTCTTTTAATTTAGAGCATGAAATTCAAAAAATCAGAATCCCTGTGCCTCTGACAGAGCTGATTAAACATGAAAGGTTCAAGAAATGCTTCTCTGAGCTTTTGCAATCCGAGGTCTCAATCCTTCCCACAGACTCCATCAATCTACAAGATGAAAATCCTGCAGTTATCCTAGGTCCTATGGTAGAATATAGGAATGACTCATCCCCTCCCTTCTACACCTCCTTGAACATACATGACAAGGTACTACACAACTGCTTCATGGATTCGGGGGATTCTCACAACCTCATGCCCAAAACTGTCATGGAAGAGTTAGGACTAGAAGTTACTCGAGCCTATCATGACCTCTATTCCTTTGACTCCAGAAAAGTTCAGTGTCTAGGAGTTATCAAAGACCTGGTCATGACCTTGTTTCAGTTGCCCATGCAAAGTGTGGTCATGGATATTGTAGTGGCCGATGTCCCCACCAAGTTTGGTATGTTGTTATCAAGATCTTGGATAAAACAACTGGGGGGAACCTTGCAAATGGACCTCACATATGCTACTATCCCAGTGTTTGGAGGAGAGCATAGAAGACTATACAGGGAAGCTCAATTGGCCTATATAATCAGTGATGAAGCCAACCCTACCAACCATCCCATCTTTTCCTTGGACACTGATTTAGGCTCCAGTTTACTACAGCTCACCCATGCCCCCGAGCCTCCTCTGAAACTCAGAAAGCAGTCCACCATTTTCCCTAAATTTCCTCCCTCCATCACCCCCGTCTGGAAAATGTTCTTTGATGGAGCCTCTTCTAGGGAAGGTGCTGGAGCTGGGGTGGTTTTTGTGTCACCTGCTCAGAAAATCATATCTCTATCATACAAATTAGAATTTGAAGCTACCAATAATGTGGCAGAGTATGAAGCTCTTGTCCTGGGGTTAAGAGTCACAAAGGAAATGAGAATTCAGAAGGTAGCAGTGTTCGGTGATGCAGAGTTGGTAGTCCAACAAATCAAAAACACTTATCAGGCTAAGCATCCTCGACTTAGAAGCTATAGAAATGAGGTGTGGGATCTAGTTGACAGTTTGTTCTCAGCATTTAACATTTCTTTCATCCCAAGAGAAGAGAACACAGTGGCAGATTCCTTGGCTGCATCAGCAAGTAATTTCAAAGTACCCTTGCCGCCTAAAGTTAGATACGATGTGGAAGTGAAATACAGGCCCTCCATACCTGACAACGTCAAACATTGGAAGGTATTCGAGGATGAACTCAAAATCAAGAAGTTCTTGGAGACTGTCAAAGAATTTTCTGAGATGCATATTGACCAAGACTCTGTCTCTGAAGAAAAACTTAATGGGGGTAATTTTCTGAATAAGATTGCAGAGCGTGACATTGTGCAGCTGCCCAACAATCATATTCCAAGGGGACTGGTTCCTTTGGAAAGGCTCTTTGATAGAAATGATGTATAATTAAAAGGAGAGGTTTCGGAGGATGACACTGGTACTATTCAGTGCAACATTGGGACCGAGAATGAGCCCAAGCTTATCAAATTGTCAAGAAGTCTGACAAAGGAGCAGAGGTCTGAATACATTAGACTTTTGAAGGAATTTGTTGATGTTTTCGCCTGGACCTATGAAGACCTCAAAACCTATGACACCTCTATCATCGAGCATAAAATCCCACTGAAGGAGGAAGCAAAGCCATTTAGGCAGAAGCTGAGACAGATCAATCCTATGCTGCTGCCTATCATGGAGAGGGAAGTGAAGAAGCTGCTTCAAGCTCAGATCATTGTACCACTGAGATATTCAGAGTGGGTGGCCAACTTGGTGCCAGTAAGGAAAAAGAATGGAGAAATCCGACTCTGTGTAGACTTCAGAAACCTGAACAGAAGCTCACGAAAGGATAACTACCCGTTGCCAAAGATGGAACATATACTGCAGAGGGTAATAGGAGCATCTAGAATATCCATGATTGATGGCTTCTCTAGCTACAATCAAGTCTCTGTTCTGCCTGAGGACAGGGAAAAGACAACATTCACCACTCCATGGGGGACGTTCATGTACGCCAAGATGCCGTTTGGACTAATGAATGCAGGGGCGACGTTTCCGCGCACCATGGACATAGCTTTCGTCGGGGAAAAGGACAAATTTGTGGTCGTCTATCTGGATGACATCACAGTGTTTTCAAAGTCTGATAAAGAACATTGTCGCCATCTCAGGAAGGTTTTCCTGAAATGCAGAAAGTTTGGCATTTCATTAAACCCCAAGAAATCTCTGTTCACCATGCAGAAGGGAAAGTTACTAGGCCACATAGTATCAGCAGAAGGAGTCAGAATTGACCCCAGAAGAGTTGAGGTGATACAAGCCTTATCAATCCCGAGGTCCAAGAAGGAGGTCCAATCTTTCCTCGGTAAAATCAATTTTCTCAGGAGGTTTGTGCCTAACTTTGTTGAGGAGGTAAAGCTTATAACAGCCATGTTGAAGAAAGAGAATGAATTAAGGTGGACCCCTCAATCGCGACATTCCTTTGAACAAATCAAGAAGGCCCTGACTAAAGCTCATGTGCTTATCAGTCCCGACTACTCGAAGGATTTCCTTATTTTCTCCTTTGCCTCACCTGACACAGTGGCTGTTGTTCTATTACAGACAAACGACATTGGGCTGGAGCAGCCTATTGCTTTTTTCAGCCGAGCATTGAGGGATGTCGAAGTCAGGTATGACACTATGGAGAAGCAGGCCTATGCTCTGGTAAAATCTCTCAAATCTTTTAGAACCTATGTCCTGCAGTCAAAAATCATCGCCTATGTCCCCTCGGATGCTGTTAAAGACATTCTTATTCAGCCTGACATGGACGGGAGAAGGAGTAAATGGATAGCCAAAATTATGGAATTCGACCTGGAAATAAGACCCACCAAATTGATCAAAGGACAAGGTTTAGCTAGGTTGTTGGCTGAAGCAAACTGCCAAGCTTTGGGGATAAGTTTCATCAACGAATGCTCAATTATTCAGCAGGATCGACTGTCTGACATAGACCATCAAAGGGAGCCCCCATTGGCTCGATGTCCTTGGTATAAGGATGTCATATACTTTTTGCAGGAGCTGCAGCCTCCAGACAGCCTGCAAAGAAGCAAAGTAAGAGCTCTGAAGCTCAAAGCAGTCAGATATTGCCTGATCGATCAAGTGTTATATTGGAAAGACCCCCTGGGGGTGCTTCTAAAATGCATGAGTCCACAAGAGGCCGAGATGATCGTGGCTGAATTTCATAGCGGCCTGTGTGGGGGGCACCATTTCTGAAAAGCCACAGCCTGCAAAATCCTCAGGGTTGGATATTACTAGCCTACCATGTTCACTGACGTCTGCAAAAGGGTCAGGGCCTGCATCAAATGTCAAAAATTTGCAGGAAAGCAACAGCTCAAGTCTCTGCCGTTAAATCCGGTGGTGGTTTCAGGACCTTTCCAGCAGTGGGGCCTAGACTTCATTGGGGAAATTCACCCTGCTTCCAGTGGGCAGCACAGGTGGATCCTGACTTCTATAGATTTCTTTACCAAGTGGATTGAAGCTATCCCTACCAGGAGTGCTTCCCACAAGGTAATCATTGGGTTCCTGGAGGATCTCATCACAAGGTTCGGCTGCCCAAATAAGATTGTCACTGATAATGTAGCCGCTTTCGGGTCTGAGCCATTAGCCAAGTTCTGTGGACAGTTCGGGATCAAACTAACTCACTCCACCCCGTATTATCCACAGGGCAACGGTTTAGCAGAATCCTCCAACAAAATCCTGATAAGGATCATCAAAAGGATGTTGGAAGACAACCAGAAGGCCTGGCATTCCAAATTAAAATTCGCTCTATGGGCCGACCGAGTGACCACGAAGAGATCTATCGGTGTCTCTCCTTTCCAATTAGTCTATGGAGTGGAGGCTGTTTTTCCCTCTCAGTTAGCCCTCCCTGTAGCAAAATTCCTCCAGGACCATCAGGAGGAACCTAATGACATGATCGGAAGGATTCATCCGCTAGTGGAAGTCCAGTAAGCTAGGGAACAGACAGTGGACAGAATTCAAGACCATCAGCAGATGATCAAGCAAGTTTTTGATAGGAAAGCCAAGGAGGAGTTCCACATAGGGGACCTGATACTGAAATGGGATGCTCCTAAGCAAGACAAGGGCAAGCACGACAAATTTGAAGCCCTGTGGATCGGGCCCTTCAGAATCTCTGAGACCTTCTCAAATAACACATACAGGTTGCAGAATTTGGAGGGTGAAGAAGTTTTCAGCAGCCCAGTAAATGGGCATTTTCTTAAAAAATATTTTGTCTAGGCCTTCAGTGGCTCCTATGTTTTGTAAATATTTCCTTTTCTGTTCTTTGTTTTTACTTTTATGGTTTCGGCTTAGTAAGTGACTCCATAGCCCAATAGCAAGGCACTGAAGCTGCAGAAGGAGTTCTTAGAGCATCACAGGGACGACTCTATCCCCCATGGAGCCTAAATGTTAGCGATAATTCTTGTCACGGGCTCTAGAGCATTCGGGTCTGCAAGTTGCATGAAATGCTCAAGCGCAGCACGGGAGAATCCTTGTTTTTCCAAATAGCAAGTCAAGCGAGCGGGCAAAATGTCGTCGGCAGCATCCAAGGTCTATTTTGCGAAGCAGATCAACAGTCGGTGGGTAATTGCAGTCAGCCGAGTCACGCCAAGTATAGTGTGGAAGTTTTTAAAGAGGTGGACGGTCAGAAGTCACCATAGAGAACTCGCGAAGTAACGAGGGTCGTCGATCGCGATCAGTTGATGTGTGGGTTCATTTCTTGAACTCGGGGTTCGTGAGTTCGGAGGGAGGACCATATCCTTTGGTTGCGCGAGATCGCGAGTCGCAAGAATTGTCGAAAAGATCTCAGTCGTCCACCTCGGAGAAGTACGTGGCGCACAATCGGGCTCCATCGTTTCCTCGCCCTTCACAACTTTGAAGAACGAGGACCAGCCTCCTCCCAGCCGTGAGATGCGAAGCACCGAAAGCATTCAGAACTCTGGCCCACAGTATCGCCGAAGTGTTTTCAGCCGTCCGTCCAGAGGGGACACCTGGAAGCAAGTAGAGCCATCTCGGCGCCTCGCTCATCGCAACTCCAATGCGCAAAAAACAGTTCCATCATATCCCGATACGCGAAGTAGCGAGAGCATTCAGGACCTGGGGCCCACCGCAGCGTCGGATGAGTTTAGAATCGTCAGATTTGAGGGACGCATGGCACCAGATTGAGTCGTCTCGGCATATCGCTCATCGCGATTTCGAGGAGTAAGGAGCAGCCCCTACATACTCGCGAACGCCGAAAAGCGCCATGGGAATAGGCACGTGGTCACAGCCCGTGGGCACTTGGAAAAAGAGAGGAGCTGCGTAAAGGAGGTCGAAGCGCCAAGTTCAGTTACAAAGGGGATCGTCGCGGTCACCAAGCGCCACCAGATCCGATCTCCATACTGTTTCTTGCCTGGAGTAAATGACGATAGGAGCGGGTGGTTGAAACCTCCTTTCATTCATTAAGTGAGGGGATGGAGGGTCTGGCAAGCCGTCTGCCCAAAGAAGTCCTGTGTATCGATTTTCCCAAAGGCACCATGCTAAAGTCCTCAACTCAACAGAGAAGTCTGCACACGCTAGCTCAACACTTAATGGCTCAGCTACCATCTTTGCAGGGGCCATGCGTAGTTAAGATGGCGTTTAAAGGAATATATCAGTACGAGTTTGACTGAAGGGACATCAAGCTGTGATTCACTGGGCACGCCTCTGTTAGGTGAATTTTCCTGAGTATATAGGCTCAGTTTTTGTATTTTGTAAGTATCGATGGTTGAGCAGAGCTCCCGGTTGTAAAGTTTTAATGAAGCATTGATACTCTGGTTATGTATGGACTTTTGAGACTTCTTGCCTTATGAATGCTATCTTCTTTTACGCCTTTGTTATACTGTGTTAGAACAACTCGAAATTGGAGGATCCAGTCGAGTTGTAGCTATTATAGGATGATGTTGTAATGGATCACTGTAATAGTTGCGCTGTCTCTAATCAGTTCTTGTGATTTTCCTAGCGCTGAGTGACTTGGAATTGGAGAATCCAGTCAAGTCCCCTTTCAGTTTCTTGAGACCCTGAACCAAGCGGATCTTGCATTCAGAGTCTTTCTTCTGCAAACTGTCGAAAGCCTGTTGCCCAAAGTTGTTTGTTCACCTTTCTTACTAAGTCTTCCACCTGATCATGTTTTAATCAACCCACTGGTTGAAGTTAGGTCAAGACCTCCTTTGTTACTTACGTACCAGACCCAGTCCCTAAGTTAGAGTAATATCTCCTCAAGCCTTTATCTCCATTTGATCACCCCTTTATAAACAAATCGTGACATTAAACTGACGGGTGTCGGGCTCTGCTCCTGCAAGCAATTCAGGAGTGACTTCCGACGCTAACAAATTCAAAGAGTTTAAGGCTCTTGGGGAGAATTAGAAAGTGAAAAGAATTAACGTGTTGAAGACGAATAATGGTGGAGAATTTTGCGGAAATGAATTCGAGGAATTCTATAAGAAGTGTGGTAAAGAAAGGTAGAAGACTAATCCATACACATCCTAACAGATTGGAGTTTAGAAAGGATGAACATGACGTTGATGGAAAAAGCAAGGAGCATGCTTAGTGGTGTTAGGTTAGGACATGAATTTTGGGCATAGATAGTCGGTCTTGCAAGTTAGCTAGTCAACCGATCACCCTCATCAATGTTGGATGACAAGACTCCACATGAGGTATGGACTGGTAAGAAACCCTCTCTTACACATCTCATGGTATTTGTTTGTAATGCCTATGTACACGTTCCAAAGCAAAACATGATTAAGTTGGATAAAAAGGCTAAAAAGTGTATCTTTATTAGTTATAAAGATGGTCTAAAAGGCTATAAGCTTTGGAACCCAGAAACTAATAAGGTAGTATATATCCAAGATGTGGTATTTGAAGAAATCAAAGATGTTTTCAAATAGAAAGTCCTGCCAAGGGAGGAAGAACCAAAGAAAATAGAGTTTGAATTGGAGGATAATGAATCAGACTCTATAGAAAAACAAGAATAAAAAGAAGAAGAGCCTCATACTCCAATATTGAGGAGATCAGTTTGGGAAGGACGGAAACCATAAAGGTATACTCAACTTGATTTTCGTTCAAATTTTTCTTTGTTTATTATTGATGATGATCCTATAACTGTTAGGGAGGTAGTGGATTCAGAGGATGGAAAACTTTGGAAATAGGGCATGGCGTAAGAAATGGCAGCGTTGGACAAGAATGAGGCTTGGGATCTAGTGAATATGCCAACCAGAAGGAATCATATTGGTAGCAAATGGGTGTTTAAGAAGAATTTTATTGCAGAAGGCAAAGTGGAGAAATAAACATTTCGATTAGTAGCAAAAGGTTATTCCTGGGTAGAGGGCATTGACTTTGGTGAATTTTTTCTCTTGTTGTAAAGTTAACTTCTATTAGATTTGTTTAATCTGTTGTTGTTGCTTTTGATTTTGAAGTATAACATATGGATGTGAAGACAACATTCCAACATGGGGATATGGAAGAAGAAATCTACATGAAGTAGCCAGAAGGCTTTGCAATGAAGAGAAAGAAAGATATGGTATGCATGCTGAAAAATTCCTTGTATGGGTTTAAATAATCACCAAGGATGAGGTATAAAAATTTGGATACTTATATTTTGGGACCTGGCTCAATAAAGGGAAAAGTTAATCACTGTGTGTATTTCAAATTATTCGGTGATTGTCTTATTTATTTGTTCTTGTATGTGGATGATATGTTTATGATAGGAAATGACAAGGAGATTATCTAGGATGTGAAAACTCAGTCATCCTCTAAATTTGACATGAAGGATCTTGGTGCTGAAAATTTCATTTTGGGCATTGTTGAGGAGAAGCAAGTAGAGACAAATTTGTCTAGCCACGATGTTGAGAGACTGTTGGGTGAACAATCTCCTTCCATCTGTCATTCTCGGGAACTTCAGGTTGTAACGAAACATGAGGGGGCACAGGGATACCAGGGACATGTTGGGGTTGGAAGGGAGGCTTCTCTAGTCTAGGTTGGACTACCCCTTGTCCAATCCAATTGAAAAATACATCTCGAAAGAGCTGGTTTAACTCTTGAGGATCTGCATCGAAATGTGTTGAGAATCTGGTCCTTCTAGGCCATCTATTCCAATTCCCCCTGCCCCTATTATTTCGGCCATGACTTACTCTGCTAAAGAATCTCATCCTCTATGTAGCATTTATTAGCAACTAGATTCTTAAACAAACCATACATGACATCTCTTAATATGAAACAAAGTTTGGCTCAGCAATCACATCAGACCCATGCAATCCAATCCATAAAATTCATTCAATAATTGTTAATGAGCAAGGGGTGAATTAGGGTTATGGGATATCTGAGAGGATTGTATTGAGCGAAAAAGTGAGAAAATGAAAGGGAGCAAGAACATGATTACTGCTCAACAATTCATTGAACAAATGATTGTGCAACAATAACCAAATCATAGCAGTTGTGATCCATCTTTGTGTCATTTCTTAATCACTGTAATACAAAGTTTTAATTTAATTTTAAGAACAGGGCATGCAAAATGAATCTCGGATTGTGAGGGGATTTGTATTGAGCAAAAACAGTGAGAAAATGACAGGGAATTTGATGGATATTGTTCATAAAATAAATTAAATAAATCAAAAATCATAACTCTATTCAGAATTAATCCAAAAAGCATCCACTTCCAAGACCAACATTCATTGTTCCTCAATTGTATACAAAATTTGTTTTTGTTGCAAAATATTGCTACATCCATCTCACTGCATCAAATTCCCTGCAAAAGTGACATTAAAAGCTAGCTAAACATTGCCAACTTTGCTTGTGACAATTTATTATCAATTTGCATAGTCAAAGTCACTTTTCTTGTCTTTTTCAAGCAATTTCAAGGAACAAATCATGTGGTTGTTATAAAATATTAATTGTTGTTATAAACTATTGTATTGCTGCAAATTCATATCAACTAGCTTACATTGTGAAGGTTTATTGTCTTATGAAGTACTAACAATCATTTGGTACTTGGAAAGTGCCCCGTTTGCCTTGTTGTCTTATTCTGGGAAGGTACACAATATTATCCATTTGATTCATCCTTTAAGACATAAAATAAACCTTTGATTTGAGTGATTTTTGAGAGGGGAAGGATTTCCTTGTGACTACTTGCCTTAACCTTCTTAAACCCCCCAGGTGATCGGGGACGTCTCCCCTGGGGTAGTCTTGACATACTCCTAAATAGAAAGGGATCTCCTATTAAGGTGACAATGATAGGTTATTCCCAGTTACGCCAATTTTGTATGGCTTTTGGGAAAGTACAAATTGTGCAATAACAATACTGACGCTGGTTGGTAGGGCTCATGGTTGTCAACTTGGAAAAAGGTTCTTGTAGGAGTGGGCCTCGACAAAATGGTCCTCACTACTCACTTATTCGCCTGGTAGGTACTTTGTCGAGAGGCTGGTTTTTCTTGAAATTTCATACACCCTCAGATGTAGATAAGATCATTCACAAATCTTGGTTCATTGATTCTTCACCTATGTTGTTAAAAAATTGGTCGCCCCTATTTGATGCTGAAAGAGAAAGGGTGGATGTTCTCCCTATTTGGGTTTGGCTCCCGGGATTGTCGCTTGAGTTTTGGAATGAAAACTGCTTTACGGTTTTGGGAAACCTTATGGGTAACTATTTGGATGTTGATTGGTCTTACAAGGCGATAGGTGCTCATAGTATGGCTCGGATTCTAGTCTCTATCAACCTGCGAAGAGGTTTGGATGCATATTTGGAGATTGTTGCAGGTAATAGGTCCTTCATTCAAAAGTTAGACTATGAGGGGGTTCCTTTTCGATGTCATCGTTGTCACCTTCTTAGGAATTTAGCTAACAAATTCTTGCTCCCCTTTAAGAGTCGGAGGAGGAAAAAAATGATCAGGGTTTTCAGAAGTCGGCTACAAGCTCGGATGAGAGATCCTCTTCGACAAAATCTATAAAATTGGAGCCAAAGGATAAAAATCCATCGTCGTTCGAATCATCTTCCTTGGTGGTCGTGGGTGAAGCAAATATGGATCTTGCGATTGTGCCAGCACAGGAAGCTACGGGTAGGATCTGTCCTCATCCAGACATCCATATTAGTTATCCATAGGTCCAGGATTTAAGCGGTTCCTGGGTATGCCTCCTTCTCTTTCCTGTTTTTCTTTTATTTTTCTATCTTCCTTTCATTCAAATGAAAATTCTTGGGTTTGGTCTCTAAGGTCTTTAAATTTCCCTGCGGAGTTAACTTGGTCCCCCCCTTTTTCTTCTCCCGCTCCTTCGCTTGCACTTTATTCTTTAGCCGAAGCCCGTAATTAAGATATTTCCCTTTCCTCTTCCCCAGACTCCTCCTTGGATCACAAAGAGGAGATTGTTAGGTACCACCTCAGAAAATCACCTAATCGTTGATGCGGGTGGGGTTAGTAATGGTCATGCAAGCCTTGGCGATAACTCGATTCTTCCTACTAGGTGCTCGGGAAGGGGTCGAAAATTCCACCTCCTTAAATACCAAAAAAAACCTTTGGTAGATATGGCGGCTGGAAGACAACTTTCTATCATAGGGGCACTTAGAGAATTGTCATCCCTATAAGGGGTTGACCCATGAAATTCCTCTCCTTTAATTGCATGGATTTGGCGAGCTCATCCAAAAAATCAACCTTAAAAAGGTTGGTAGAAGCCAACCACCCAGATATCATTTTTTACAAGAAAATTTAGGGGAGGAAGAATAGATCACAAAATGTTTGGAGGGATTTTTGAAGTCTTGGAATTTTATTGGGTCTATTGCAAAAGGAAGGTCTGGAGGACTAGCAATTGGGTGGAACAAACATACTCTAAAAATTATAAATTCATGGGCCTGTGAGTCTGGCCTTGGAGTTGTGTTCTATTCAGAAAGCTTGGCCATTTCTTTCACAACTGCAAATGTTTATGGTCCCTATTTAGAACGTGTTCCTTTTTGGGAAAACCTTATGGGTAATTCTTTGATCTATTCTGGTTTTCTCATGCTGGCAGGAGATCTAAATTTCTCTCTGGGTGTTGTGGAGGTTTGGGGCCCAAGAACCCGACCAGAACCTCTATCAGATTACTTTACAAATCTAATGGTGGCCAACAATCTGATAGATGTTGATCCTATAAAACTAAGGCCAACTTGAAGAAATATGAGAGTTGGAGAAGATAGAATAACCAAAGAATGGACTGCTTCTTAGTATCTGAATCATTCGTGGATGGTCATTTTCAATTTCGTCAATGGGTGGGAAGTGGGGGAGAATATAATCATTTCCCCATTTTTCTGGAAGCTATTGRAGGTTCTCAAAAACCTCCCATTCCTTTCAAATTCAATTCTGAATGACTCAAAGATGAGGGTTTCATCAATCTGGTCAAAGAAATTTGGAGGCATTTTGATCGCAATTCGAATGAGTTAGGTGTAGTTCCATCAAAATATCAAAGCAGTYAAGAAGTTCACTATTGAATGGGTTGTTAATAAAAGAAAAAGGGATGAGCAAAAGCTTTTGGAGTATGAACATGCCTTGCAGGTTTTTTATGAATCAAAAGGATGGGGTCTATCCTCTCCAAAATCCAAATTGGCTCTAAAAGCTCTCGAAGAAAATCAGAGGAAACTACTGGAAGAAAGAGAAGTGGCTTGGCGTCTTAAAAGTAGGGCTACTTGGATTTCTAATGGGGATGAGAATACAAAGTTATTCCATGCTTATGCAAAGGGATGGAAAACCAAAAATACAATTTGGAGTCTAAACGACCCCGAAGGCAGGACATTCACATCCTCTGATGATTTGGCTCATCTAAGAGTGGATTATTTTCAAAGTCTTTACAAGGATGACGAGAGGGTTTCGATAGGCCAAATTGTAAGAATTGCAGGCTACTTTCCAAGATTCATTGACGAAGAATCTAATAGATCCATGTTCGAGGAATTGACAAAGGAAGAGTTAAAGATGATCTTGCATAGTTTTCAAAAGGACAAAAGTCTTGGCCATGATGGCTGGACTGTGGAATTCTTCCTCGAGTTCTATGAGGTTATCAATCAAGATATTCTAGCAGTGGTGGAAGAATATTGAAGTCAAGGGCACATCTTTTCCCCCTCAAATTCAACTTGCATTGCCCTCATCCCAAAATCGGACAATCCTCTGTCCTTGAATGAGTTCAGGCCTATATCACTATGTAATTACATATACAAGGTGGTGGCCAAAGTTATAGCTCGTATACTAAAAGACCTTCTTTTAGAAAAAATCTCAAAAGAACAATTTGGCTTTCTGGAGAGAAGACAAATCCATGAAGCTACAGGGGTGGCACAAGAGGGTATGCATAATGTCAAGACAAAGAAATAAAAAGGGGTCATCCTAAAAATTGATCTTTCTAAGGCCTATGACCAGGTAAGTTGGCTATACATCAGATTGATTCTCACTCATTTGGGCTTTGATGTTCCCTTCATAAACTGGATTATGGGCTATATCTATTCAGTTTCCTTCGTAGTACTTATTAATGGTGTGGCCTCTCCTTTCTTTCGGTCTGAAAGAGGACTATGATAGGGATGTCCTCTTTCAGACCGAAAGAAAGTAGAGGCCCATGGAAAATCCCAAGGGAACTTTACCGGCATCCAGATAGGGAAAAATCTTTTCATCACACATCTCCTTTTCGTTGACGATGTTCTGATTTTATGTAGTGGGAAGCAGACAGGGGCCGATTCCCTCTCAAAGATTCTAGTTCTGTTTAATAGAGCTACATGAATGCAGATCAATATTCAAACATCTTCTTTATCTACAAATAATCTCTCTGTTGTAGAAATGGAGCAGTACAATTCTTTGTTTCCTTTTGAGTTGGTAGAMTTTGAGAAATGGATCAAATACCCAAGTTTTCACCTCAAGGTTAATTGCTATAGAAAAGTGGACTAGGAATGGCTCATTGGAAAACCTGAAAAAAGGCTTAGGGTTTGAAGTTTCRGATGGTTTTCTAGGGTAGGAAAGCTAACTTTAGTGAAATCGGTGCTGGAAGCCATACCGGTTTATTGGATGTCATTGGCTTGGATCCCTAAAGGAGTGTTGGAAAAGGTACAAAAAAAAAGTTTAACTTTCTCTTGTTAGGAAGCGAGGACAAACATGTAAGTTGGAAGAGTTTGGCTACATCGAAATTGCTGGGAGGGTGGGGCTTAAAAAACATATTCCTTTTTGCAAAATCCCTAACAGCAAAATCGGTTTGGAGGCTAATTGTGACAAAAAATCTATGGACTGAAGTAGTTTCCCATAAGTATATTAAGCCTGATATAGTGGAAGGGTGGTTGCGGAATACAACAAAAAAATCAACAAATTACTTAATCATTTTGGAAAGCAGTGGTAAATTGCTTCTCGATGATAGAAGAGGGAATGGCATGGTAGATTGGTAACAGACTCAGCGTCGGAATTGGCTCAGGTCAAAACCATATCTTGCTGGAAGATATTGTACAACAGATCCAGGAAAGGGGCTTTTTCCACCTAAACCAGATAGCAGATCCAGGGACTTCCTCAATTTGGAATCAAGGATATTTGGATGTTTTCGAGGTGAGGCAGGGAGCTCACCAGGCATAAATATGGTCAAACTACCTCTTGACCTTGAAAACTACACATAGCATGATCACAAATAGGGAGGATGAATTAGTTTGGAAACATGCAGAGCATGTATTTTACACACCCAAGATGGGGTATATTCAACTAAACTTTGACCTGTTACAAAGATAACCAACCTGGTGGTGAAAAATCCTTAGGAAGTCCAAGTGTCCTTTGAAAAGACGAATTTTTATGTGGTGCATATTAGAAAACAAAATTCCAACCTGGGATCGGATGAAGAAAAAGATGATTGAAGGACCAGGGTGGTGCTCTCTATGCAAAAATGAAGAGGAGACGGTGGGCCATATTTTTCTCTCTTGTCCTTTTTCCTTACAGGTCTGGAAAGAATGCTCCTACTTCTCATAATTAAACTATTCCCGGAGGGGCATTTTTGTAGAAGAGGCCTGGAGAATTTGGTCTTCAGATGCCAGTAAAAATACATTAAGAGCTTTACCTTTGATTATCTGTTGGGAGTTTTGGTTGGCAAGAAACACAATAATCTTTCAGAATAGGATGGTCTCTCCAGAGTGCATTGCTGCACAAAGCCTAAGTATTCTGGAACATTTTCCTCAAGCCAAGGACTCTCCTCCAATAAGAGTTATTCACGAGGAACAAGTTGACTAAAAATTTCTTTGGGATTTTTTCGATGGAGCATCACAGAACAACGGACAAGCCTGTGGTGGTGGTGCGGTTATTTTTTTATTAGTTTCCCACCTCTTTAAAGAACGATGGGGCTTGGATCCGACTCAAATAACTATGCTGAACTTATGGCCTTAAAACTGCTTATTCTTTTCGCAAGAGGAAGGGGGTGTCTTCACTACAAATTTATGGTGATTCGTTGAATGTAGTGAATTGGACTAGGAAACTTCAAAGATGTCACAATATAATATTAGCTCCTTTGATTGAAGAAATAAACAAGATTTTAAATAATTTTGACTCTTTTTCTTTTCATCATGTCTAGAAAGAATGAAATGCTGATGCAGACGCTCTATCCAAATCTCGCATAGAGTTGGCTTTTGGGTCTTGGACTATCTAGGAAACAAAGGATTGGATCAAGACAAACTCTACACTTTCTCCTTGCATATAGACATCTCAGATGATCCTTTTTGTTCTTTCTCAATTGGACAACTTCAACATAAGTCGATTCTATTGTATATCTTGATGGACAACCTTGTCTTCAAAAGACAAACCTGTAGTTTTTTTGCTCAAAGAACAATTTTCACTTGCCTAGCACTACAACTCATTTTTTGTCCTCTTGGGCTCATGGATGTAAATGGGACCTTGGCTAGTTGTTCTTGGTTTGTTGATGGTGGGATGATCCTCTTTTTGTCTCTCAGGCTTCTCTAGGAGGAGGCGTTTTTGTCCTTTGTAAAAATTCTGATATTGCACCGCCTCTATGCAGAAACAACAATACATGTCCTGACATGTATCTACAAAATGTAATTCTATTCAATGAATAAATTTATGCTTTTTT